>JANKOD010000009.1:2533776-2555530 GCA_026284645.1 Erythroxylum acuminatum | reverse complement strand
AAGAGACAAGCAACTCTGGCCTTTCCCCAAGATTGTTAATAGAAAACACAAAAATAACAGGAAACACTGATATGAAAATCTCATGATCAAAGACTCAGCACAGGAAATGGTATTGTCCTTACCAAGGACTAAAGATAATGATGGAAGTCAAAGTAAAGACACAACAGAAAATCATGTAGTTCAGTACCTGCATCCATTCTTGCCAATTGTTCATAACTAGCAGATTAAAAAGGGTCACCATTCCATTTGGATAGTCATTAAAATTGAAAAGCCAATAACTGATTTTGTCAAGGAAAGCTATCTTCAAAAATCTATCATTTATGATAATAGTGAAATATAGTAGAAAGGGTCACCAATCCCACAGGCAGCTTTATGGTAATTACCATTGTGTAGTGGAAGACAGACCTTTAGGTTTATAGATATTAGATCTGGCAGAAATAAGACATTCCCAAATCATTATCCTGTTCTGAACAATGTGAACATACATTGTTATCCTTGAAGAAAAACAAAAGGTTATTGAAGCTACTCCAGTAAGTTGAAAAGGATACTCGTTTTCAGCAATATCTGTTTCCTCGACACTGGGGTTTCCAGCATTAACAATTCCTCCAAAAACCTACAAATTCAGTGTTCAAGAAAAGACTTAATGCCAAGAAACGATGATATGTGCAGTTGTGTGTGTATATATATATATGTATGTATGTATGTATGTAATCGAGTATTTTGCAGCAATACATGGAAAAATTTCTTGTATACATATGCTGGTTATCTAAAAGGTTTGAGAGTAACAAATTGCAGACGTTAAGATATCCCAATAATTAACAAAAGACCAATCTTTATAATGAGAAATATTCTAGTTTAGGGGAAACCGAATTGAACAGAAAAGTTACATCCATAAGTTAGTATCGATTAACTGCCAAGGTTTTGGACAATGGCAGGGAAGTAGGAGTACCTCCCCATCGATAAAGGTCAAGTCTTAGTAGTTAAGCTAACGGATCTTATTTGCAATTTTGTGGTGATATACCAAAAGAAAAAGGTAGCCACTATTGCATTACCCAAAACAAACAGTTTTCCCCAAAAAAAAAAATTGTATTTAGAAAACATCCGATATTGATGCTTCAATTTTAAATCAATTGATTTTCCGAGAAGTCAGTAAGAGTAACAATTACCAAAGAAAGTTATAATGACAGGAAAACAGAAAAGAAAATCATAACACTAGCCTAATGAACTAGCATATGAAGAATTTAGTAGCAATTTGAAAACCAAGCAAGTGAAGAGATGAGTCAGTGTACCTGGACACCAAGAGAGCAATATATACACATAACACAAAATATGGTGCCTAGGTATGGCATCAGACTTGGTACGAGGGTCAAGAAAGTGGCAACAAAAGCTCGGTAGCTACGGACATACATCAGAAGTCTAATTAATCTCAACATTCTTGCAAGGAGAAGGTAGCGGATCCTGAAACATGAGATATGAATGTTATATTTACATATATATATGTATATAGATAGATAGACAGATAGATAAGACACATAAAGAAGAATTAAAGTTTTCCTTTATCAAATATAGAAAAAGCTTACAGTTTCCTAGCCAAGAACTACAATTCACCATGATAAGATGAAGCTAAGAAGATTTCTTTTTTATTTTATTTTATAAATCCAAAATATTTCTAGCCACAACCACCTAACTGTAACCCTATTTTGTCGAATTTTGATGCTTTAATCTCTTTTCGTAACATCATAAGTTTGACAAGAACTGCTCGTATGGAGAGTGTAAGAATGTGAAAATTAATAGAAGAAACATGTAGCAAGCCTGAAAATCTTGTTAAAAACAAAAAGAAAATTATTTACTGCCACACAATAGCATCAGCATGTAATTAAACACACATTTTACACATAGTATAAATCTATCTTGGCTTGAGCATGACCATCTTATCACAATTACTCACTCCTTATTTGCAGGTCATAGACCAAATCATGTGATACGTACGTCATATACCAAACTACCTCAATCAAGAATACAGTTCCAGCATTAGCAGCCCTAGCCCTAGTAGT
Source organism: Erythroxylum acuminatum (assembly GCA_026284645.1). Classification (NCBI taxonomy): domain Eukaryota; kingdom Viridiplantae; phylum Streptophyta; class Magnoliopsida; order Malpighiales; family Erythroxylaceae; genus Erythroxylum; species Erythroxylum acuminatum. The sequence continues at coordinate 2,553,476 of JANKOD010000009.1, read as the reverse complement.
CTAATTAATTGATTGCTTATATGTTATCTGGTTTCATAGTGTTGGGGAACTATATCCAAAAATTAAGTATTCAATTATAGTTTTCTCCTGAGATTGGCTTTATAACTCCCAATAATTTCGTGGATCAAATATCAAGCTTCAGAAACTATATTAGAAGACCATTAGATATGAAGAAAGATTTCCATTATTGCATTTAATCATCAAGTTGATTTATTTGTAATCCAGTCACCATTTATAGTAAACTACCCTAGGTGTCAGTACTATAAGAAAAAGCTACTAATATAAATTTCATAGCTTCATACATTACGAGAGATTACAGGAACTTCAAAAATTGGAAAGTTTGTCTATCAAATTTTGTTGTGGAATTGGTACCAACCACAACTAGTTCAAGGGGGGACTGGTTATATGAACAATAATTTCCTTCTATTATCAATCAATCCTCTGATGCAAACTTTAGAACCTGGAAGAAAAGTCATCCGGTGATTCTGTCGCCATGACAGGAGTGGCAAAGAAGGTCAGGAGGTCAATTTTGCCCATAAGGTACTGTTGATTTAGGGCAGCATATATCAATCTTTCTGAAAGATCTTTCTTTCTTGACTGGAAATTCCCAAATCATTAAAGAAAAAAGCTTTTGATTTTTTTTAAACAAACAGACTCTTAGATCAGATCGCAAGAATGCCCATTTTTTCACAATACAGGTCAGTAAACAGGTTAAATGTGAGAAATTTACACACTTCTCCAGCTTATCACAGAACCAGCAGTCTAAAATCTGATGCAGAATCATTTAAAGAGGCTGTGAACAATCCCAAAACTTAAAATATATATACAACTCTGTGACCTGCTACCTATCTTATGCAGCTTGTCTTAGGAATGCAATAATAATGATGCCAGGAAGACACATGTTATTTGGGAGGAAAAACTTAACAAAAACATGCAAAAGACAAAATTAAGGTAAAATGAAGAGAAACATAGTATCTATAACAATTAATGGACAATAGACAATAACAATTATTGGACAATAGACAAAGTCAAAGCAAATTCTTACCATTCTCCATTAGAAAGAAAGATCAGCCCATTGGGGGATGCAAACGTTATGGTCTCTCCAATAACTGCATAAACAATTTCGTGTCATGGAAAATGATATATTACCAAAATAACTGTTAGGCATGAAACGGTCGAAGTGTGTACCCTGCTGGATGTGTATGCACAATTTTTCAGATAATTGCGTGCATTTCTAACCTGTAAATGTTGTGAACCAGCCAATTGTGGTGTGCTACTAAAGTAAAACATGCTAATAGAATAACAAGGTAAAAGGTGGTGGCAAAACACACTAATAGAAGAACAAGGCAAAAGGGAGTGACTGGAACAAGTTGTAGTTGGATTGGAAAGAGGAATAGAGCAGGTAACCAATTAAAGGAGCAATTAATGGTCTGCTTTGCTCCTGTACTAGAGGGTGTGTTGGCAGCAAATCACCTCGAGGGCTACTGCCCGAAACTGTTGGTCTAACCAGAATGTGTCCAGTTAACTACACCACCTCCAGTTGGTGTACTCAAGTTAAGATATCTAAATTTGACATAGGAGACATTGAAGTTAAGGCATAGTGATGCCAAAATGAGGTTTGAGCTTACCAAAGAAAAATCGCCAGAAACTGATTCTCAAGTGCCTTCCGAGTCTTCTATTTTGGTCTCTAATTCATCTAGCTGAGGAAGTCGAGGGCATGGTCGTAGAGGTGGTGGTCGTGGCAGAGGTGGTAGACGCAACTTCCATTGTTCCTATTGTGACCAAGATGGACACACTCAGGATCGTTGTTACTCCTTACATGGATTTCCAAACAAAACAGCCAATGTCGCTCAATCTCTGGTAAATGATGAACAAAAGATTGAGTCTGAGGAAGATCATCGTCTTTCTGCCAATGAATATAAGGAATTCCTTCCGTTTAAGGCAACTCAACAGGCCTCTTCATTGGTCCCTATATCGCATACAGGTAATTTTACCATTTGCCTCTCCCATTATGCTAGATCATGGATTTTAGACTCTAGTGCTTCTGATCACTTGACTGGTAATCCCTCTCTTTTCACTAAACTGTCACTACCTAAAACACCCCACAATGTTACTCTTGCTGATGGATCTAAGAAACGGGCCACTGGCATTGGACAAGCTTCACCTATTCCAACTTTACCTTTAAATTATGTTTTATTTGTACCTGGCTATCCCTTTAATTTAATCTCTATGAGTCAACTTACTCGCACTCTAAATTGTTCCATAACCTTCAGTTCTGATTCCTTTCTTATACAGGATCGGAGTACAGCACAAACGATTGGAGTTGGATCTGAATCACGAGATCTCTACTACCTACAACCTCATTCATCTACCATATGTGTTGTTTCAGTCTCCTGATCTTCTTCATCGTCGTCTAGGTCATCCAAGTCTAGAAAAATTAAAGCAAGTTCCGAAGCTTTCTTGTTTGAAGTCCTTGAAGTGTGAGTCATGTCAACTTGGAAAACATGTCAGGGTTTCCTTTCCAAGTAGTGTCAACAGTCAAACTATGACTCCTTTTGATCTCGTTCATTCTGATGTTTGGGGTCCTAGTCGTGTTACGTCTGTTTTAGGATATAGGTATTATGTTCCCTTCATTGATGACTTTTTAAGATGTACTTCGTTATTTTTAATGCGAGATCGTTCCGAGTTATTTGATTCCTTCAAGACTTTTTGTTCAGAAATCAAGAACCAATTTGGAAAGACAATTCGGGTTTTGCATAGTGATATGCCAAAGAATACTTTTCCACATCATTCACGTCATTTCTGGCATCTCATAGCATCATACATCAGTCCAGTTGTCCTCATACATCCCAACAAAATGAAGTGACAAAACGTAAACATCGTTATCTTATTGATACAGCTTGCACTCTATCAATAAATGCTAAACTGCCTTTAAAATTTTGGAGTGATGCAGTACTTACCGCATGTTAATCAATCGCATGCCATCTGATATTATGGGTAATAAGGTTCCTCATACTATCCTGTTTCCTAGGGATCCTCTTTATGTTGCCCCCTGTGTGTTTGGTTCTATCCGCTTTGTTCATAACCTCTCTCATGGATGTGACAAGTTGTCTGCTCCCACTATTTAGTGTATCTTTCTTGGGTATTCTCGGGTTCAGAAAGGGTATTGATGTTATTCCCCACTACAAACCGTTTCTATATGACTGCAGATTTTACCTTCTTTGAGGATACACCATTCTCCGCATCATCAACTACATCTGACACGACTTCACAGGAATTACCTGTGTCCCTTCTTGACTCATCTTCGGATCCATAGTTACAGGCTGATCCTTCCCCACGTCGATTTCGTATGACTTAAGAGCGACGACGACCAGACGCATTACAGCTTCCTCTTTTAGTTGATACTCGTGATTCAGTTCCAGCCCCAATCTTCTCCTGCTATGGTCCTACCTGATACTTCCGATGACCTACCTATTGCACTTCGTAAAGGTACATGCTCTAGTCGTAATCCTCATCCCATTTATCACTTTCTGAGTTACCACCAATTATCTCCTTTACATTATGTCTTTGTTTCTACTTTATCGTCTATTACCATTCCTAAGACTGTTCAGGAAGCACTATCCCATCCCAAATGGAGACAGGCTATGATTGATGAGATGATAGCCTTGGTTTAATCATACATGGACACTTGTTTCACTTCCACCTGGCAAATCTACAGTCAAATGCCGATGGGTTTTTACTGTTAAAGTTGGTCCTGATGGACAGGTCGACCAATTGAAAGCCCGCCTAGTCGCAAAAGGATACACTGAGATCTATGGTTTGGATTACGGTGATATCTTCTCTCCTGTTGCTAAGATGGCATCTATTCGTTTGTTCTTATCCATGGCTGCCATCAAATATTAGCCCTTGTATCAACTTGATATTAAGAATGCCTTCTTACAAGGTGATTTGCAGGAGGAGATTTATAAGGAGCAATCACCTGGGTTTGTTGCTCAGGGGGAGTTAGGTCGAGTCTGCAAGTTCAAGAAATCCTTATATTGTTTAAAATAGTCACCTCGAGTATGGTTTGGGAAGTTTAGCAAAGTCATCCAACAATTTGGCATGACTGTTGTGAGGCAGATCATTCTGTACTTTTTAAACACTCATCATCAGGTATCTTCATTTATCTTGTGGTGTATGTGGATGATATTGTCATTACAGGTGATGATCAACAAGGCATTAAGGAATTTAAGTGATATTTGTTCAAGCATTTTCAAACTAAAAGACCTTGGTCAGTTATGATACTTTCTTGGGATTGAAGTGGCCCAATCAAAGACAGGTATTGCTCTCTCTCAAAGGAAGTATGCTCTTGATATTCTGGAAGAAACTGGAATGCTTGATTGTAAACCTGTTGACATACCTATGGACCCACATGTGAAGATGCTACCTAATCAAGGGGAGCCCTATTCTGATCTAGACAAGTATAGCAGGCTAGTGGGAAAGTTAACCTATCTTACTATGACTAGACCTGACATTGCTTTTCCTGTTAGTGTTGTGAGCCAATTTCTTAACTCACCATGTGAGAATCATTGGAATGCAGTCATTCGGATCCTAAGGTACATCAAATGATCACCTAGTAAGGCGCTTGTTTATGTGGATAGGGGTCATCCAAAAATCAATGGATATGCTGATGCAGATTGCGCAGGTGATGTTAGTGACAGGAGGTCCACTTCTGGTTATTGTGTTCTTATTGGAGGAAACCTAATTTCCTGGAAGAGCAAGAAGCAAGCTATTATTGCAAGGTCTAGCACAGAAGCAGAGTATCGTGCTATGGATAATGCTACTTGTGAACTTTTGTGCTTAAAGCACTTGCTCTAGGAGTTGCAGTTTTGTGAGATTGGTCCTATGAACTTGCTTGTGATAATCAGTCAGCTATGTATCTCTCATCAAATCCAATCTTTCATGAGAGGACCAAGCATATAGAAGTTGATTGTCACTTCATCTGAGAGAAAATCCTCTCAAACATCATTAAGACTTCTTATGTGAACCCTAGGAATCAACTAGCAGACATGTTGACTAAGTCCACAGGGTCCTAGGATAATATATATATATATGTAACAAGCTGGATGCATCTGATATATATGCTCCAGCTCCAGCTTGAGGGGGAGTGTTGATTCTGTTTGATATGAATGTAGATTTACCATATTATAATCCCTTAAATATTGGGATTATAATTTCCTGAAATTGTATATAAATATTGTACAATCCTCTTGATAAAACACAGAAAAACATATTTTCAAGACTCAATTATAATCATCATCATCATCATTTAAACTATGAGTTGTGATGATAAGAGAGACAAATGGTTCAGGCAGAATAATAGTCATCATAGTTTAATATGTTATGTAACATTTATTATTATTATTATCATCATCATCATCATCATCATCATTAATAATAATAATATTGATTGTTATTATTATTAAGTAGCATCTTTAAAATCTTTAACAAATCACTCAAGTTAAAAATTCCAATTTGGAGATTCCTATACAAACACATATTCAAACTTCAAAGAAGTAAATCATTTAGTCATAAAAAGAAAATTTTGCAAGAAGGAAATTGCATAAAATAAATACTATCTACACACCAATACCAAGAAGATTTTCCAAAAGAGGTACCTATTATCCATGTGACCAAAAAATCAAAGCGGTTTTGACCATCTCTCCAATAGTTTAAAAATCCAAATGAATAGATTTTTAAAGCCATTTCTAGAACGTAGATCCATCCTGGTAAACAAAAGTTAGTAAAGTCAAATTCTAATTCTATCATATCCAAAACAAGTGGAATAAGGGATTGTAACACAAACATTAGAATTAATAAGCAATTGAACGCTTCAGTAATGTATGAGATAGTATATTTGAAAGGACAAGTGAAATGGATAATACAAGCCTACAAAACTCCAATGCATGATCTTTAAATAAGAGCCATTTTTTCCCAAAAAAATCTTATAACGTTGGCATCATTCAAAACTCCAAAGCATGATCTTTAAATAAGAGCCATTTTTTTCCCAAAAACATCTTATAATGTTAGCATCATTTGGTGTGTGCATCATGCAGTGGTACTAGAAACATAACACTAGAGTTCAAAGAAACTTATTTAACTTGTATAATGAAATCATATTAATTATTCATCACAATTAATAAATCATGAAAATAATCACATACAAGAATCTCAAACTTTTCTTGTATGTGATTATTTTTTCACCAAAATTTGCAATGAATAGACCATCAGCTTCAAAATATATCAACAAACAACTAAAGCCAATGAGATAAAAACTTAGGTCACCTTGTCCTAGCTTTCAGTTTAGCAATACATGCAACATCTCAAAGCAAATAAATATATATTAGGACAAGCCCTTACCAAAGGTGAACTCCACAATTTGCCACACTTTTTGGGCCGAATTGTTTTCTATATCAAGCTGTAAACAATATTTACAACAAAGATTAGTATCATCATGCTACCAATCAATCCAAGGAAGTATGCAATACAAACACTTCTTGGTTGTACAAATCTTTTTAACTAAGCAAGGGAATAATCATAAGAAAAATGTCTCTCAAGTATAAACACATCATCGTCCAAGAAGATGTTTGAAGAGAGAGACAAAAGAATTGAGGACTTGGCTATGTCTATTTATTTCAGTTGAGCTCAAATATTTATATCTATAAAAGTAGGTCATATAAGAAGCCCAAAATGTCCATGGTTATTAAAAATAAAATACTCTTAACACTCCCTTCAAGTTCGAGCATAAATATTCTCCATATCCAACTTGTTAAAAACATAAGCAACTATATTCCCATTAAGAGCCTTTAGTAAAAAATATTAGTTAATTGCTCTTCTATTCTCGCATGACTTGTAGCATAAGTATTTTTGATGGATAAATTACTCTTGTGCACACCCTCATATGAATTGTAATAGATTATTCTGGTGCCCCCCTATATGAATTGTAAACTAAACAACATATTACAAACTCTACAAAGAAGGACATATAACTTGAACTTGGGAGACATTTTCGTCTAAAAAAACACTTATACCATATCAAGAAACTGGTCAACCTAAGAGCTTATTGGAACTCTCCTACAGATACTTAATTATCTACTAGTGATAAAACTTCATCACTTAAGCCAACAACAAAGAGAGGGATTGCTAGGATTCTTCATAGCGTCAAAAGATAACAATTGATGCTTTTACAAGACTATAAAAATACCATGTACACAATAGACAAATATGAAAGAATAATGCCACAACAACATGGCATTTGGAATCCCAAAAAGCACCCGAAAATATGCATTTCCTTTTATATATTTATCCATTGGTTAAAAATTCGCAATATTTGATATTTGAAACATGCATCATGGTGGGACATAATATTATGTCCACATCAACTTGTAAACAAATAGCACAAAAATCATATACCAGTATTGAGCGGATGCAAACACACTACAAATTTGGGGGGAAAAATGTTGAATATAAGAAATTCAAACACCTAAAAGTTATACATATTGATAAAAGAAACAAGGAAGAACTGCAAGATATCAGTTGCATTAAACATCACATGGCACCATACCGTTGTTTCAATAACAACAGCAACCAGATTCAAGATGAGAATAAAGGATATCATGTATCCAAATTTGGGGCTTCGCACAAATGCTTTCAACTTTTCCGAGATAGGTGACCGGTAAATTGTAGGAAACATTTCGAAACAAGACAGCTGCAAATGTTGCCAAAGGGTCAAAAGATTCATTATATTAGTAAAGAAGAGCCTAATGTTGTTATAGTCCACAAAAGTAACTTACAACGTCCTCCTTTTCAAATCTTAGAGCGATTGCATGACATAAATCAGCAAATTCATCAGGGTTGATCTGCATAGAAAAATGTCAAGTCCCAAATATTAAGAGCTATGACAATCATCCAAGATTGACAAATTCATCTCATCCACAAGCATCAGAAACAAGAACTTACAGCAAAGTGTAGAATATATGTGAATTGACAACATGGGAATGAATTTCATATCGTATAGTTATGTAACTAATTCTTTAGGATAGAATTCCGAAACATTAGCAAGAACTTAAATTCCATTATCTTGAAACAAACTCCAAGTTAAGCAACATGCTCCAAACTCCATACAAAAGAACTAAGAAAACATTTGCACATAGTCATGCTCATGCAGCTTAGTAACAGAGAATAGAAGTAAAAGGAGTGGCACAGAGGGAGAGTAACAAAAGAACTCTAAAAGCTTAAAGGTTAGAATAAGTCAAACATTATCAAAGTTCAGATTATTGTTGACATCCTCAAAAGAATAAAGTAGCTAAACAACATGTTGAATTGACGATATAGTTTTGACGCTAATAAAATACAATAGTTTTGACAATGATAAATGCAAACTATTAATAATAAATCACATGTCATAGTTGACATTGTCTTATATTCAGCTTCTAAATTGCGATAAGCCACCACATATGCTCTTAGTTTTCCATGATAGTAGATTTCCTATCACAAACACAATAACCTTAAGCAGAAAACATCATTTGATTGTGAACCTACATATTTGCTGTGTCCATAATTATGATACCAGAGTTCTTGTTCAAAAGCCATTTCCATGATTGGTAGCACTACCTCCCAATACTCAACACAAAAGTTAAGTCTAGTTACAGTGAGGTACAACAACTTGCTAACCAATCCGCAATATCTGCATGATACGCCTTCCCCTAAAGTAAAAGAGACATTAGGATCCACAAGACTGAGTATGGGTTTAAATCCTAATAATAACAAATCAAGAGCATATTTCCTTATACTCTTCTAAGATTATACTACCTTAATGCCTAGAAAATATTGTAAAGGTTCAAGATCCTTGGTTGGAAATTGTTGTTGCAGGTAGATCTTTAACTTGGAGATCCCAATTGAATAATCTCTAGTAAGTGCAATATTGTCCACATAAACAGTTAACAGGAATGAGTTGTGATTCTTTCCTACTTTGTATATCTCTTGTATAGTTTCCCTTGATTCATACAATGTTTGAAAACATCACTATTTTAGGATTTGTATCTTTTTAAGATTTCCTATTTAGTTAGGATATCACATGCTCATAGGATCCCATTATTTTTTTCGTTGTCAAATGTTAGGGTGACATGGATATAACTAACCCTCTTGTACACTTGTAAATAAGCAAAGGAAAAAATATTTTTCAATAAATCGTACATCCTTGTTTATATACACAAGGTGTCCAAAGTAAAATAAAGAATGAAAAGTTTAACTAAATGCCTTAATCATAACCCGCTAATAAATCCTATAATTACAGCCCATAATTAAAGGAATAACAGAGGGCTGAAGTGCATACTTACAACACTAGCAGTGTGGATTAAAGCAATCACCAAGGACATGATGTAGGAGATTCAATCGTGCAATGAAAGAGTATGGATTCAAGTAAGCTTTGCAAATAATACCGTATTTTGTAAACATAATCATAACGATATTACCTTGCTTCTTTCCATGTTGATAATATGATTGTACTAAGTAACTCATTTGTTTGTGGTCAAGGAAACAATCAACAGACTTCCTTGGTTGAACTCCCAAAATGTTCAACCATCTCATAGGACTCTTACTAGTTGACCTATTTATAAAACTATTGTATGTAAATTTTGTCAAAGAAAGAATTAGGCCCCAATTATTCACATTGTCCCTTGACCAAGCATCTTAACAAGTCCCTCATGCTTCTATTTACCACCTCTATCTATCCATTGGTTTAGGGACGGAATAAACTTGAAAACTAAAGTTTAGTGTTTAATGTTTTCCAAATAGTTCTCCAAAATACACTTCATATCACGATCAGAGACAATCGTTAAATGTAATTCCAAGAGACATACAACCTCTTTGAAGAAGATCTTAGTAATGTGGACAACATCATAAGCCTTAACCGTTGTATTTGTAGATAAGATTCATAACAAAACCACACAACTTTCTCTACCATATTGGTATCAAGAACATACCTATTGTTGCTTCTTGTAGTCAAATGCATTAACTTCTTGTCATTATTTAATTTTTACTTTGCAAGTGCACTTACAACTTTACCTTTATTCATATGGTGTGTTAATTTCACATCTTCATTCAAATCCACTTCTCCATCACCCACTACAACATATTCTTCATCAACTTAAATTGTTGTTTTCTCAGCACCAATGATAACATCAAGTTTTGAGACAACAAGCTCAATATTGCAAGTTAATCTTTTTAGCTCCCTATTCTATTATTTTAGCTACTTGTCCTATTCTTTCAGCTCGTTGTCCTGTTATTTTTTCTTGTATTTTGATCTGTTATTTATGTGTTTCAACCTGTTGATCAGGTGTTTCATTCTGTTTTTCACTAGTGTTTCTTGTTACACAGTTGTTTTAGCTTTAGGGTTTGCCAAAGAATCCACTTCCTTCTACTTTTCATCTTTAATGCTATGATAATCCCCATTCTCAAACTCTCCATGTCATCAGATACTTGAATACCTTCTGCTTGTAGGCTTGAAGATTCTAATTGATCCATTGAAAGAGATGTATGAGACCCTTTTTCGGTAATCAGTTGGTACACATTTTGCACAACTTTGGTAGCATGATAATGGCATGTTCTAGCAAGAAGTTGATGCAAACAAGCCTGTCTAGGAAATTGGCCAAGGCACCAAGATACTGGAAAGTCTAAGCTGTTTATTTCGGTGAAATGCAACAATATAAGTGATTGGGTTGACGAAAGGCACCCTTGGCAGCTGGAAATTCAAGTCCTAGACATATCAAAAACACCACTTAGCTCCTGGCAGTGACAGTTATGTCAGTTATGTCAAGTTGTCTGTTAAGTAGGTTGGTTGTTAAATGTCCCAATCTACTTGTTCCCAACAGTCATGTTGCTTAAACATCTGCAGGAACTTGTTACTGAAGACTCATGATGGATGGTGAAAAACTATCATTAACTTCTTCAATTTGCTAGTATATATATGTGTGCATATATATATATATATATGTATGTATGTACGTATTTATATATAATGTGGCAGACAAAGGATTGGCTTAGCCTGTTTCTAACCCTCCTTTCATGTATTATCATTGTTGACACATTAATACAAGTAACTTGCATATATATGCTCTGTGTTCATTTACTTCTTAATGAAAAACACCCCTAAAGTGAATACCCAGAACATGTTTGTTAAAATTTCCTAAAGAAATACCTGAGACTCTCATCGGTTATCTTTGCCCAGATTTGGGGTATGAAACTTATGCAAATAGATGTCAATAGAAGAGGAAATAGATAAATAGATAGATGAACCCAGGTAGAGAATGCCAGTATTTAGGATTTTATTGATAGGGGAAGAGGATATTGGGTGACTAAGGACCACATTTGAGAGGTGACAAACTCTCCCACACACTCAGCCTGCCAGATTTTCCAATGCCCCCTCCTAGCTCACTCATGCTCCTATTATACCCAACACCCATGACAGAGAATCCTAACAACCCTGGCACCTCACTCTTCTAGATGTACTAGCATTCTAATAGAAAAACAAAGCCTTTAGGCTGCAGTAATGCCAGCTGTTGGCTCCATTGTCCTTTCATACTGTATACGGATAGGAAGCTTAGCAATTTGGTTGGAATTTTTCGTGGACTTGCTGGAACAGTCCAATACACTTATCTTTGTTTTTTGAAAATTAAAGATTTCATTGATTAAAGATAATTACAGCTAGAATACAAAAGGTCAAGGATAATCCAAAAAGTCTAGATTACAAAGAGTTGTGGTTCCTAGTAATCGTCTACATCTTGTTATCTAAGGGATACTTTTGAGACCACATAAACCAGTATTACTCCAATCCCCATCGTCTCTTCATACTACTTGACAGATTAACAGCTATTCCTCTTGCTAACATGAGCAATCTGCAATGGAGGAAAATGTCCTGAAAACTTGGTTAAGATTTTGCTACCATGAGCAATCAGTGCTTATGTTTACTAGAATAGAATGTCATGTTGAAGTGCAGATCAGGTGTTTGATAGAATTTCTAAGTGTACACAACCTGTTCAACAAAATTTTGCTGAGAACTTGGTTAAGAAAGTAAGTTGAGACACAAGGGAATTGAAGACACTTAACTAGCCTCAATTAACCCTAGTGACAAGAGATGTTAATAGTTTCACCACCCAGAACAAACACTTTATCTAAGGTAGTGTGTATTAGATTTGAGGAATCAAATTCATAATATGATTTTCTTTCATTGCCCAATCGCTGTGTGATATTGATTGATATCAGTTCCTTTGTCTTGCTTATTAGCACCTTCATCATATTCAACATCAAGTAGTTGGTTTGCAAAATAATTTCTTGTTGGAGTCTTGACTTCTAGGGAATGAAGTTCAAGATTAACGTCTCCAAAAAATGTGAGAGTTGTTACATGTCAATTGGTTTTTATCAGGGATCATTGTTACCCTTTTTTTTAAAAAAAATATTCAACAGGATGGATTTCATCTCTCTCTACGTTGTTGAATAATCTTCTAGACATCCTTCACTATTTGTTGCCATTGTGAACCAAATCTCTAATACCAAATTGATTTAGGACAAATGGAAAAATATCAACTAGTAGCTAAAATTCACAAAACAATAGGAATATGTTGTATTGATTCAGATTTTAGCTCTGGATTGCAGCTTGGGATACTGGAATTCCAAATTTGGATATAGTTCGATTTTAGGGTTTAATTGATTGAAATTTAGGTTACAATTTTAGGATTTGATACAGTTGGAAATTCAAGTTAAAAGCACTGAAATTTAGTGAAATAAACAAGTAATGAAAGGTATGGAACTAGGAACCTAGGGTCTAAGAATCACTTTTAGAAGAAAACATCACACCTTCTAATTGAAAACTCAAGTTTATAGAAAAAAAATTCAGGATCTTATTATATTGGAAGGTTGAGTACACATACACACGCATATATATAAAAAAGGTTCTTAGAATCCTTATTTTATTAGTAAAGGATTAATATCTAAAATATCCAAAACAAATTTGAATCATACTCTAATAAGTATCCTATATTAAATAAGCTTACGTCCTAAACATTTATGACAACATATCTTCAACTAAGATGATATAACTAGCTTACTACTTCCTACCTAATAAGGAAAACCTAGCATAAACTAATTTAGCCCTTGTTGTCTTTGTTGTCACCACAACTCCCACTCTTCATCCCACCAAATTAGAACTTGTAATTGATTAATTTGCCCTCTTTTTATTTCTTTTATAAACTACGCTCTTTTGCATAAAGGTCCCTCCAACATTCTAGTACAAAAGCAACACTAGTATCGCTATGGAACTTCCGTTTATGCACGTGATAATCCATATTAAAGAGCTAATACTGAGTTGTCCCCTATTCCTTGTATGAGACTTAGCTGACGAGTTCCAACATGCAATTTTGCACCACTCCTATTTCTTTTACATGATAGTCCATATTAATTCCAGCTTATCTACAACAAGAAGATTTTGCACTACTTATAAGTTTGCAATTCTAGGAACAATATATTTTAAAAAGCAGTATTTTAATAGCCTCCACCAAACTCCATAAATTTAATGTTTATAGCAATTCTTGTACATAGTTGAGAATGTAGAATGTACAGACTTTCATTTCTCTGTCGGTAATTATTTCATTTTTGCCTAAATAAAATAAAACAGTTTATTCCCAAAACTAACCTTAAAATCACGACTATCATCCAGCTCATCAAATATCAATTCAAATTCTTCCCTGGGGATTTTTGGCAAAGTCCTGCCAGACCATGAAAGGTAGGATTATTCTATCACAAATATGCACATCAAGAAAAATTAAAGTCAAGAATCCTGACAATGAAAGAAAAAGTAATTCCATGCCTGAATTGCCAAATTAAGGTAATCAAATAATGTATAAAATCAGAAACTAAGTTCATATAAATAAAATAAAAGGCATGATGATGGAAAGTACAAGTACCTTTATCAATAAATTTATCAAGTGTAAATTGGCAGCATTAGCATATCAGTATTCTTTATAACTGTTAGAATCAATTTTCTATTCCAACTACAAAACCACATGTCACAATTAAAAAATTATGCCATCCGACCTTGCAAAATATAATGCTGACAAATTTTTTCTTAAACAAAAATATAATATTATTTTAACAAAGAAAAAGACATCACAAATGGTGAATCATAATGCAATAGAAAGTGTTAAAAGGATGTGACAGATACTGTTAGGATCTTCGGGGGAGAGAGAGAGAGATTTATTCTAGAAGAAAGAACAGTGGGCAGGAGGGTAGTTAGTTATGTTGAGGTGGCAAAGTAGTTAGGGAACCGAATGTTCCTAGGGAGGAGAATATTATGTAAGGGGGAGAGAGAAGAGAGGGGTAGGCAGAAGAAAGATAGAGAATATAGACAGAGAGAATCCAATTCTCCCTGAGGAGCATTACTAGCTCTGGTATAGGAGGTGGTCTGTGGATTCACCTTGTAATATCAGTGTAGAGCACTGATTACTATCAATAATATACTAGTCTCTAGCCTATTAAGCTAGAGGTTCCTATCATTGGTCCGACCTGCCGGATACGAGGAGAGGGGAGGATCAGTTTTCGGAGGACTTTCACAAAAACAAAAACAAAAAAATTCGGAGTAACATACCTTGATGCCACCTAAGATGTCTGATAGAGTAGAAGTGTTGAAATCCCGTATGGCGAACCTGGAGGCTGGAGTTGAGGAACTTCAATCATCTATGCGGATGGCTATAGGGGAAATGCAGCGATCATTGTTGCTGGAAATGAGCAAGATAGGGGAGTGGTGATGCCTCAGGGAGGGGGCAGCCTATGACGGGTGAAAGGTCACAACCAACTCCGATGGAGCATTCCTTTGACACTATGGAAGAGTACAGGATGTCGGTGAGGAAGGTAGACTTACCCATGTTCGACGGGTCTGATCCAGTAGGATGGATTACCCAAACATAAATTTATTTCAAAGTTCATGGAACTTCGGAAGAGGTGAAGATCAAACTGGCTTTATTAAGCATGGAAGGATCGACCATTCACTGGTTCAATCTCCTCCGAGAGACTGAAGTGGAGCTAACATGGGGAAAGTTGAAACAGGCCTTAATCGACAGATATGGAGGAAGGAGGTTTGAGAACCCCTTTGAAGAGCTATCGGATTTACAACAAACAGATTCGGTGGAGGAGTACATAGAAGCCTTTGAATTCATTTCATCGCAGGTGGGTCGACTACCGGAGGAGCAATTTATGGGGTATTTTATGAGTGGGTTGAGGGCTGATATTCGGAGGAGAGTGAGGACATTCGGACCTTTGAACCGATATCAAATGATGAAGATAGCCAGGGCAGTCGAAGAGGAGCTGGGACAAGGAGACGTGTCGGGACTTAGGGCACGTACTGGGTACCCACCTCACGGACAGTACATGAGGTGGACCTCGCGGGTCAACCCGACCCAGAGGGAGCCGGAGCCTCCAGATCCGACAGGTTACGGGGGGTATATGGGCGATGTTGGGACAGGTAGGACCCGAGAACTCGCTGGGTCTCAACGCGACCTCCATGCGCAACCCAGAACACCCATTCCACCAACGGCGACACCTCTCAGGCCATCTGAAGGTGATAGGAGGGGACTGACGGAGAGGAATAGAGGATTGCGTCACCTCGCGTACCACGAGCTCATGGATCGGAATGCAAAGGGTCTTTGTTTCAGGTGCGGAGAGAGATTCCATCCTCTCCACCAGTGTGCCGAGAAACAACTGCGGCTCCTAATTTTGGATGACAATGAAACCCTGACAGCGGATGGGGAGATCGTCGCGCTGGAAGCAGAACTTGAAGACTGCCGCACCAGGGTTCCTTCCTTCAATCTTGAGGACAAGGCTGCTTTTCAAGGGGGCGGCAATGTTAGGATCATTAGATGAGGAAGAATAAGCAGAGGGCAGAGGAGTAATTGGTAGACCTTTGGGAGAGAGAGAAAGAATATTCTAGAACAAGAGTTAGTTATAACCGTATGTACTAGGGAGATTATAAAAGGAGGAAGAGAAAAAGGAAAAAAAAAAGAAGGGAGAATAATTGTAAGAAGATAGTGGCAGAAGGATTATCGCCTTCTGAGGAGCAGCCATTGCTCTGATGAGGAGCAGCTATTGCTCTGGTTAGGAAGGAATACTAGATTCTTACATTGTAGCGACATTTATACGTCACTATTATACTACAATAATATCGTATGATTCCAGTATTCTGGAGTTAGGTTCCTAACATTGAAGCCCATCGTGATTAAGAGTTTTAACAGCAACAGTAAGCCCTGTACCAGGTTTCACTGGAGCAGTTCCATTTTCTTCAATCCAACCCTTAAACACACAACCAAAACCTCCTTCACCAAGAAGACTCTCAGGTCTAAAATTTCTTGTTGCCAACTTAAGATCATTAAATGAGAACTTCCGTAGCCGAGAAGCAACTTTGAGTTCCTCCTCAAATTTGGAAGATGATGAATTACTTTCTGCAATACTTGTGGTTGTGGATGAGACTACAAAAGCAGTTGGTTGGTCTCTACTTTTATCATTTATATATTACTTACTGTTGACATCAGACAAAGATTTCCATGTTAATATTTACATAACAGAAGACTTCAAAGGACATGTAGCCATAGCTTGCAAGCTTTAGATGTAGAAACAGTGCTGCATAAAAATACTTCCGAATGCAAATTAAGTTGTGAAATCTCGGTGAGCAAAGGGGGGTGTCAATTAATCGATTTTAAATGAAGGGCAAACCCACCTTTCAGCCACTAGTGTTTATATGACACATCCAGAGGAACAACCAAGAAGAAAGCAAAGCCTTGAGGCATTTAGCATAAAGTGAAAGAAATGGATAGGGTAAGCTGGTAAAAGTGGAACCTACAGAAAACCATTGCTTAATGTTACTAACAAGTTAACCTCGACAATCCTCCAGTAGGTATGCAGATAAGAAGTTAATGAAAACAGACATCAAATGGCAACCTCAGCATAGTTCAATGCAGTGAAGACTTTTCAAAAGTAAAGCATGACGCATATCAATCTAAAAAATTTTACACTTGTCATAATGGACTGTTTCTATGAAAAAACGTCATCCATTATGCCAGAAAAAGAAAACTAATAAAACGAACCGTCTAGGTAGAAATACAAACTAGTAACAGCAAGATTTGAACTAGTGCCATGTGCGAGGTAGGAACTACCAAAATGAGTGCTTGTCCCGCTAATAGAGCTATCAACTTTGGATTTTGAAGAAATGCAGCTCCCTCTAAACATCAACTTAGACCAGCATCCTGTCTCTGTTTCCTCTACACCATCACCGTCGCCGCTGCCGCCGTCACCAACTCTCTTCTTCTTCCTACTCCCCTGGGATTTCCTGCCATCCAAAGAGGACCTAACTCTACCATCTTCACTACCTAATCCCATGTCAACCAAAATTCAAACCAGTCTCATCCAAAAGTTAAAAAAAAAACAATCCCAAAACCACCTTGAAACCAGAAACTGTTACTAGCAAGTGAAACATAAGAACTAAAAGGCACACAAAAATAACAATTTATTTTCAAGACCCACCAACCCAATAGAGCAAAGGAGCTAGACCACCAGTACACCAAAAATGACAAACCTTTGAAGTCCACAAACCTCACCCATTTGTGAAAACTGTGTAGAAAGACAACAAAAGTAAGTTTGGTTTTGGTTCACTTTTTTGTTTTTGACCTTTTTTGCATTTTTCTATCTTTCAAAGACAAAAAACAAATCCCAGTTGAGACCAGGAAATGTCTGCTCTATAGGTAACAGAAATCTCCAAAAACAAAAAGAAGAAAGCGCTTCAAATACACACGCAGAAAAAAGACAGAAAGATGACTAGTATAAAATCAAATAAATGGAACAAACGAATGTTGTTCAAATTTTCCAAATAATCACTCCCTCCTTCCTAGTCGCTTTATTTAGATGTTAATTAATGCAACGTTAAGTAACTGAACGGTTTATAATATAATAGAAATATAATATAATAAAAAGTTTTTTTTAGGGAAAAGAATTCATTCAATATCAAAAAGAGTTTGCAATACAAGCTGGAGGAGATGTCCAAAATTTAAAAGAAGAATGAAAAAGAGAATTACGAGCTAAGTGATGTGCTAAGAAATTATCATTCCGGCCTAACCATAAGACTTGAACATTAGGCCGTTGTGCAAGCATGATTCGACAATCCGTTATTATGGAACCATATTCAGACCAGTCATCACAAGCATTTGTAAGGGATTGCACCACACCTTGTGCATCAGAAAACACGACTCCATCACTTGTGCATCGATGTAAAACCTGTTCAAGTGTAAAGCGCAAAGCAAGGGCTTCGGCAACACGTGGAGTAAATGAACCAAAACATAATGATGAGAAGGCATGGAGAAAGGAACCATCGGCTGAACAAGTAACAGTGCCGATTCCAATGCTACACGATGAGTCAAAAATTGCTACATCGGTGTAACATTTCCATTGAACAAGAGGAGCACCATGTGCACTCAAAGTTGAGGCAGGTGTACGAGGGGGCTGCTGTCGCCGACGAAGCTGTGCAACAGTCCAATCTTGAAGGAAATCAAGGGTGGTGTGAAGAGTTATCTCCGGAGCAACACTATGCTAGTTCCAAAGCAATTGATTTCGAGTCCACCACACACGCCAACATACTATAACAAATTCATTAACCACGTCTACGGGCTGTGTTGCATACAATTCCGCAAAACATTCCCGTAAAGGCAGCAAAATTGAGCTTCCGCCGCGATTCCAAAGCTGCCATACAGCTACAGCACGTGAACAATGTAACAACACATGATCGAGTGTTTCAACATCTTCACCACATTCGCAAGCAGTATCGATTGCCAAGCGACGCTAGGCCAACTTACACTTTGTTGGCAAAACGCCACGAAGGGCTCTCCACATGAATTCACAAACCTTTGGTGGCACTTTTAGTTTCCACACATGCTTCCAATTAACTGTTGGAATCGATTCTGGCGGTCGATTCAAATGGGAGGCAAGATAATATCCAGATTTCACAGTATACAAGCCGCGTTTGTCATAATGCCAAATAAGACGATCGGTAGCATGATTCGAAAGTGGAATTGAGAGAACAACATTAGCATCCACATCTGAAAGCACATGTCGAACTTTATCAATATCCCAACACCTAGCTTCTTGGTCAATAAGATCAGCCACTCGCAGGTCAGAAGTGAGAGTTGGAGAACCGGACGAGACATGAAAAGCGTGATCGCGAGGTATCCAAGGATCGGACCAAACATGAACATTCAACCCAGTACAAACACGCCATCGAACACCGGCACGGATAATTGACAAAGCGTGGTGAATACCGCGCCATGTAAAGCTTGGATTTGATCCTAAAGTAGCTGATAATAAATCACCATTTGAAAAATAACGAGCTCGGTAAAGCCTATAAAGAAGTGAGTTAGATGACGTCAAAAGACACCACCCTTGCTTAGCCAACATCGCAAGATTAAAACAATGGAGATTCCGAAACCCCAAGCCACCATTAGATTTCTTTGCACACATACGGTCCCACCTTAACCAATGAATTTTATGGCGTTCGTTGTCTTTTGTGCCCCACCAGAAGGAGTTCATCATCTTTTGAAGCTCATCGCATAAAGAAATAGGCAAAAGAAAAACAC
>JANKOD010000009.1:2514192-2525131 GCA_026284645.1 Erythroxylum acuminatum | reverse complement strand
AAGATGTCCGATAGAGTAGAAGTGTTGGAATCCCGCATGGCAAATCTGGAGGCTGGAGTGGAGGAAATTCAATCATCTATGTGAATGGCTATGGGGGAAATGCAGCGGGCTTTGTTGTTGGAAATGAGCAAAATAATGAGAAAAAGACTAGAGGACGGACAGGGGAGTGGCGAGGCCCCGGGGAGGGGGCAGACTATAGCTGGTGAAAGGCGACAGCCAACTCTGATGGAGCATTCCTTTGACACTATGGAGGAATATCGGATGTCGGTCCGCAAGGTGGAATTGCCCATGTTTGACGGGTCAGATCCTGTGGGCAATGATGCACAAGTTAGTTAGGAATGTGGTACAAGGTGGGGAAATAACAGAATGTACGGGCTGGTAGCTAAGTAGGGGGCAAGAGAGAAGAATTATTCGGGAAAAGTAAGGAGTGAGAATATTGTGACAGACATAAACTATTCTCCCTGAGGAGCTTCTTCAACTCTGGTTAGAAGGTGTTCTAGTGAATCACCTTGTAATACTCGTATACTTCTTCTATTATCAATCATCAATATAGCAAAACTCTAGTATATTCAGCTAGAGTTCTAACATTGGTCCGACCTGCTGGATTACTACGAGAGGGGAGGATCAGCTTTTGAAGGACTTTCACAAACACTGAAATATTCAGAGTAACATACCTTGATGCCACCTAAGATGTCCGATAGAGTAGAAGTGTTGGAATCCCGCATGGCAAATCTGGAGGCTGGAGTGGAGGAAATTCAATCATCCATGCGGATGGCTACGGGGGAAATGCAGCGGGCTTTGTTGTTGGAAATGAGCAAAATGATGAGAAAAAGACTAGAGGACGGACAGAGGAGTGGCGAGGCCTCAGGGAGGGGGCAGACTATGGTTGGTGAAAGGCGACAGCCAACTCCAATGGGGCATTCCTTTGACACTATGGAGGAGTATCGGATGTCGGTCCGCAAGGTGGAATTGCCCATGTTCGATGGGTCAGATCCTGTAGGGTGGATCACTAGCACGAAGGTGTATTTCGAGGTTCATAGCACCTCATAACCAATTAAAATGAAGCTGGCTCTTCTGAGCATGGAAGGTTCAACCATAAACTGGTTCAACCTACTGCGGGAGACGGAAGAAATTCTAGATTGGGAGAAGTTTAAGAGAGCTCTAATTGAGCGCTATGGAGGGAGGAAATTTGACAACCCATTTGAAGAGCTATCAGACTTGCAACAAATAGATTCGGTGGAGGAGTACATAGAACCCTTTGAATTCATTTCATCACAGGTGGGGCGACTACCAGAGGATCAATATATGGGGTACTTCATGAGTGGGTTGAGGGCAGATATTCGTCGATGGGTAAGGACATTTGGGCCAGTGAACCGATACCAATTGATGAAAATTGCTAGGACAGTGGAGGAAGAAGTTAGTGGCGATGGTGGAGGAATTGAACACTTCAGCTCTCGATCGCGCGTCTGGACGCCACATCGAGGGAGTTCTTTTAGGGGTAGCTTGCGAGTCAGCCCGAACTGCAGGGACATGAAGCACCCACACCTGATGGGTCGTGGGAAGGTGGCAGGCAGGTATGGGTCGGGGAGAATCCGGGAGACATACCGGTCACAACCCGATTCCCATGCGCAGACCCGAGGAGGAGTTTCCAACGTCGCGACCCCTTCCAGACGACCAGACGATGACAGACAGGGTTCGACTGAAAAAATAAAGGGTTACCACATCTCTCCTATCACGAGCTTATGGATAGAAAAGCCAAGGGCCTTTGTTTCAGGTGCGGGGAGAGATTTCACCCTCTTCACCAGTGCGCGGAAAAACAATTGAGGCTCTTGATTCTGGACGACAACGAAACGTTGAATGAGGATGGAGAAATCATCGCACTGGAGGCTAAAACTGAAGAAGAGGGAGAGATAACCCTAGAATGTCGAGCTATGGGAGTCTTCGGTGATAGGGAGACAGTGATACCTGAAACAAAAACTATAAAATTGGAAGGGAAATTACAAGGAGTCCCTATCGTGGTCTTAGTTGATAGCGGGGCCAGCCATAACTTCACTTCACCGGAGTTGGCCAGTAGTCGTGGGCTAAATGTGGGGCTGAATAGAGCTTTGGAAATCAGATTGGGGAATGGCCATAAGGTGGCTACTAAAGGAAGGTGAATGGGGGTGCCTATTCGAATGGGAGACATGGAGTGGACTCCAGCATGTTATTGGCACCAGGGGTGCCTATTATTGGCACCAGGGAGGCGCAACCTAAGGGGGTCGACTCCAGCATGTGAACAGCTAGAGGTCGTCACGTAGCCTAGGGGGTCGACGCCAGCGAGTGAACAGCCAAAGGTGGTCGATAGGGAGACGTTGGAGAGTTGAGTCGACATTCCACCAAATATGGTAACTAGTGATCCAGAGAAGACCAAAAGTAACGTTGAGAAAGTTAATATGGATGAAATTAAAAGGGCAATGATGGAGCTCTTTCCGGGTAAGGCAGTGGCAGAATTAATCCCTACTCCAACCAAAATTTGTGATTGGAACTAGAATGCGCCAACAATTATCTTAAGTGGCGTAAATCTGTAGAGGCATTTATGTGGGGGTGATGAAGGAAGACCGTCTTATGACTGATGTTTCTGCACAATATGAACACACTAAATCACAGTGGATTAGAGATGACAAAAGTTATTTGGCCTATTAAGACAAACATTGGATCCTAGTGTAGAAGATGGAGAATTGCTCGAGGACAATGAGCGATAACAGCGATTAGTGGGAAAAATTAATTCTCTCACCATGACCCGGCCAAATATAGCCTATTGTGTGAATATAGTAAGCCAATTCATGAGTACACCACGCACATCTCATTGGGATGCACTAATGAATATCTTGAGATATCTAAAATGAGCTCCTGGAAAAGGTATACTCTATTCAAATCATAATCATAGAAAGATAGAAGAATTTTCAGATGCAGATTGGGCACGGTCTCTGGTGATAGACGATCCACTTCAGCTTATTGTGTGTTTATGGGAGGGATTTTGATCTCTTGGAAGAGTAAGAAACAAACAGTAGTAGTTAGATCAAGTACTGAATCGGAATACAGGCTATGTCACAAACTACTTGTGAGTTGATGTGGCTAAGACAATTTAGTGATGAGATAGGCATCGTTTACAAAAGTCCAATGGAGCTATAGTGTCAAGCCACTCTTGACATTGCTAAGAATCCTGTTTTTCATGAGTGAACCAAGCACATCGAAGTTGATTGCCATTTTATCAAGAAAAAAGTTCAATAAAATTTGATTTCATTAATTCACGCATGTACTGGATATCCGTACCAAATCATTAGTGGAGAATCAGGTTGATTATATATGCAACAAGCTGGGTATAATTAATATTGGGGGGGGGGGGTGTTAAGGATGTGACAACATGATAAGAGAAATCATGGGATATAGTAGTTATCCCATGATTTACTCACAGATACACTTTCCTATTATAATTGTAACTCCTAATTATATATACACATTATCAGCCTAACTTAGTGTTGTTACAGCTTTTCCCAAAATATTACTTTAACTTCATGAACAGAAAGGTTCAAATCATGCAAAAGACCTTTCAAAGCAACAAGAACATGGCATACATCTACTTTAAACATCGAATCAAGCTCATATAGCTATGAATTTTCAATGCACTAGTCCAAACTCCATGCATCTGTTAAGCATGCCCTTTTTTACTAAAAGCCTGAATTATCTTTTCCTCTAAATTGGACCAAAAAAATCCCAAACATATCACATTTCAAGTATCCTTGATTCTCCAACTTACAAATAAGATTTCACATTTTGGGTGAAAGCATATATGTTAAAGATAATAGTTTTAAACAACATAGGAAGTATCCTCCATCATTATCATTAAAATACTTTGGCTTTTAATAATGCTTACTGTCGCATATTCATATTATTAGTTCTCTATCCATCAATAGAATCAACTCAAGGAGATCATGCACTGAATGAAAGAGAATGTTCTGAAAGTGTCATAAGATAGTTGTACCATTAATACCTGTAGTTATTCAGTTCTTCAAACAGTCGAATGCATTGCTCTTTATTAAGAAATCCCATATTCTGTTGAGAATTAACAACAATAGACACAAGTAAAGGTCGAGCAATTAATGATAGAACTCTAGTCTTATAACACTAGAGATTTTAGTATTGATTCAATAAAACCGTAATGCATATAGCTGGTTACAATAGAATAGAGGTAGTTCTTCCCTAAACCAGAGCAGCTTGCTCCTCAGCAGGTATGTATAAGGAATCCATCACGACAAATATCCAACACATGCATATGCAAGCTAAACTAATGACTCTGCATCTGTTAGTGGATCCAGGACAAATTATAAATAAATTCTTTTAGGGTGCAGGTATTATTTGAGAAGCTTATCTTACCAGATATATAAACAAGGGCCTTCCTCTAGATGTGTATATCAATGAAGTACCGAAGTTCAAAGTAAAGAAAGTAATTTTGTTGCAGCTTATAACCAAGTTTTCTGCCTACTTGGAGAACTGTTGCAAAACTATCGCAAGAAGAAGACTTCTTATAAGCGCATAAGGTACATTTCAAGGCACACTTTTAATCCAATCAAGTAATTCCATCATAAACTTCAGAAACTAAAATGTTCTCGATTCCTTGATGGATGTTCCACGTGAGACTATTCCTCCAAATAAGTTAAACAAAAGTGTAACTCCAACTTTGCAGTTGCACTTATTCTACTCTCTTTAGACACTTGGATACTGCTAGTTATAGAGAGGAGACACTAAAATGTCTATTATGAACTAGGCTTTAAATGGAGGGGCAACATAAGCTAATACTTTTGTCACAAAATAAGATATCCAAATTGGTTTTTGGTATAAGAGGTTTAACTAATATTCCACTACAGAATAATATAATTTTCCTCTATGCACAACATAATAACAGTAAATTTTGGAGGATCTCCATAATTCTCAACAATAGATGACGAGCCCATAAAGGTTGACTGAAATGATAACAAGTATTAAGCAGACAGCCAATTGAAAAGGATGGTAAGAGATGTCCAACCAACCAAGTGATATCAAGCTTACCTGCTTATCAATTAGACTGAAGGCTTTTGTCAACATCCTTCTCCTCATGCAATCCATTTGAGACACTTGTTTTGCCAGCTACAACAAAAGAAGATAGCCAAGCATGTATATTTATATGTATTGTTTAGTTGACAAAATAGACAGAAAGGGCAGAAAAGAGTTGAGAACAAGAAAACATCGTCATAACAGATAGCCAAGCATGTATATTTACATGTATTTTTTAGTTGACAATATAGACAGAAAGGACAGAAAAGAGTTGAGAACAAGAAAACGTCATCATAACAGTAGTAAGGAATATGCCTATTGCTCTTAATTTTACCTGACTTTTGAAGCTGTCATAGACGACAGCAAGGATCAAGTTAGTGACAAAGTAAACGCCCAGTAGCACGTAAAGAACAAAAAATAGGCAATACCATCGTGAAGCCCTGCATAAGAATTTAGAAAAGATTGATACAGGGATTTATTTGACCAAACCTATAACCAAAAAGAATTCGTTTCATTCAAAATTTTGGTTAAAACTAAATAAAACTTTATTCAACTAACAAAAGCATATATGTACTATCTCAAAACTCTTATAAAAAAAAGGAAAAATATAACTATATCATATTGCAATTATAGTTGTTTTACGAGACAATTTCAAAATTTATTAAGTTCACTCGAATCATTGTAATGGCCTTATTTCATTTGAATGTTGAATTTAACAATCTCTTGAGAAGACAATAATCTAGTAAAGCTTTAGTTTCATGTATTAGAACACATAATTACAAAATGAGTACAAGAATAGTTCCACTGGCTTTACAGAATTCACTTCAAAGAATGAACGCAATCAAAAACCTAACCCATAGCCAAAAGGGTGAAACATTAATCTTACAAACAAAGTCAATTAAATCCAGTACTAAATTCGGCAATCTATAAAATGAAGCATATATTTCTGTCAAATTTTGAATATGAGCTGTTTTTTTTTCCCCTAAGAAATCAACAAATTCCAAGTTTCTTATTATATGATAACTCCACAAACTATTAATATGGGAAGAAATTAATAACCAAAAATAGAATACAAAGTTTAGAGATAATAACTGGTGAACAAGTTGAATATAAGCATCCATGTTTATTTGATATCCAAAAATCCAATAAACAAGTTAGCATTGTCACCTTTCCCTTTATAATTAAAAATGAAAAAAGACTATTAATCTAGGTTATGGAATGTGGTTAGTAATGGGAATATTATTGTTTTTTTTTACATTTCTACTCAGTGTAACTAAAAGTTGGTGTTAAATACCAAAATTAAAATTAGAATTTTAGAATCTCAAATACAATGACATAATATTACCTACTATGTATATCATTCTTCCTTATAAATATGGATTCATGTAATATGTAACATACATATAATACCAATAAGAAAGATGTAACACAAAATACTAAGAAAAATAAACAAATTTTGCCAGTAAAACTTACTTGTAAGCAGGTATCCAAACATCTGGATTGTTTGACGTAGTAAATAAGATAAACATTTGATATAGTGTCGTACCATACGAAGTAAATACTAATTTTCCCTGTTGGGTATCTTCAAACATGACATAGGCCAAC
The DNA here is from genome assembly GCA_026284645.1 of Erythroxylum acuminatum. Taxonomy (NCBI): domain Eukaryota; kingdom Viridiplantae; phylum Streptophyta; class Magnoliopsida; order Malpighiales; family Erythroxylaceae; genus Erythroxylum; species Erythroxylum acuminatum. Next base: position 2,518,456 of record JANKOD010000009.1, on the reverse strand, counting down.
CAACTTGAGAATAGAAGAAACAAAAGCCATAAAGCCTGTAATTCAAAGTAGCAAGACAACATAGTGTGAGTATAAAAAAAAATTGTGCAACATCCTAGAAAATAATACCAACTACTGCCTAAGAAATCAATAATAAATTATTATAACTATCAGCGGCACAAATAAAGTTGAATAGCGATATAACGAACCAAGACATTGAAGTATGTTTTAAGCATCCCAAACAAAATAAGTATGCTTCTTTGCAAGTCCCTGACGAAGAAAAGGAGAGGAAATATTACAAACTTGAAGTTTCTTGATAACCAAAATAAGTTAAAACACAATCTCAATAATTGCGACATGTGAAAGTGCAAATTTGTCGCTTCCAAATATCTATTTAATGTATCTCATCACTAGTTGAAGTCTAAAAATAATGATAACATCAGACAACATAAATATCTAGATTATAGACAAAAAAGAAAAGAGATAATAAAGCAACTGAATCACTTCCTATCAAGTGATCAATTTAAACAATATTAATTCATAACTTCTTGTCAAAACATTTTACTTCAATATTATGATACTATTCTAGAAACAGAGAATTCCTATTAACTAATATGTGCATCCTTGCTCCTTATTAATAATGACCTAATGTTTAAGTGTAAACAAATTTAGTAATAAATATCTAGTCCTTAGTCTTTTGGGTCTGCAGATGTAACCCTTTATGGTCAATCCATTTAAATTATGTGTTCATCTTTCTCTCATATAGACTGCTTTTAAATGTTACAGTTTCCTACTACTGATAGGGTACTAAAACTCAAATAAAATAGAATATCCTATCTGCCACTATTTCTTCCCTTTTGTGATAGTTGAAGGAAATACCTTTTTTTTTTTCCACAATAAGGATGCACAAGGAATACATTATCCCTTGGAACAAAAATTTTATCTCAAATTGCACTATAGTGATACTAACAATTGCAAAAATTGTTGACAACATGACATCTCATTAACCATTTCTTCCATCAGAAGCAAGAAAATATATCATGGTTCTACGTACCAACAATGAAACACCAAACGAATGAATTGAAAAAAAAAACATGAAAAGAGCTCGTATGCTAGCATGGCAATCAAAACTTTATTAACAAAAGCCCATATATGAAAATAGCATTCTTAAGGTCACATATATGATTAAAATGATAGCAATACACTAATTTTTAATTTCACTTCATTCTAAAAAAAATTTAAAAGAAAAAAGATAAAACTAAATAGAAAAAAGTAGCGTCTCTAACATTTGTAGTACCTCACATCTGCTACCAAGGAGTGCCTAATCTAATAGATTAAATTTTATAGCGGGTGAAATTTATATTTGCTATTGTATATTACTTGTTAGCTAATAGAAGTAGTGTCATATCGAAAAGAATATATTGTCTAAACTTGTACAAAAAGGTTCTAGATCAATATAAGCATGTTTTTGATACCAAGTTTCATTACGATCTTAGGAAGAATAAGTTACAATGCCATCAAACTAATTTGTCCTTCATTAATTTCAGCTACAGTTAGATGAAAAAAGTGGACAACTTATGTTGAAACAATCCAACATGCACATGAAATGTGATAGAAACATGTGTACTGCTTTACATAAATCTATATTCAAAGAGATGGTAAGGTATGGATACAAAGTGAATATAGATTAAAGAAAATGCATGTATTAATGATAGTACCTAATGCTGATTATGAAAAAGACAACCCTTATGTATGGCGCAATTCTGACAGGTAGGAAATTTAGAGCCACTGGAGACAAGTAGAGTGTATAAACTAGTAAATCAACGACCAAAATTGATAAGCATATGACCTGAAAAGTCCATCCATTATCCATTGTCATCAAAACAAACAAAGATCAAAATATCATTAGGATGAAGAGATCACAAAATACAATGCAAAAAGAAATATTTTTTTTAAAGAACCAAGCGAAAATTCATTATTTATAGAACACCTAGCATAACAATCACAAAACAGTTTCAATAAAAGAAACCACAGCTAAGTACCTTCAGTCTATTAAGAGGATTTTTCCAATAGATATAAAGCCCTTCATAGGAAATTGGAAAGAAAATATGCACAACCAGTATAACAAGAGTCACCCCCTGCACAAGAAAAGAAACTCAAATGTGATTCGAAAACTAGGAACACAAATAGTGATTCCTTGAAAGAGTATCTGTGTCATTGCAAGAATTGTTTGGGAATTTTAGGTTAATTAAATACAACCATTATTGCATATAGCAGTCAGGATAAGGACAAATGCACATAGGTGTGCACACCAAGTGTTGTTCATTTTGGAAAGACAAATTTCCAAAATCCATGGCATAATAAAACAAGCATATTTTATTTCCAATAAGAATCATCTAGACAAATGTAGGCAATCATCCAAAAAGTGACTATGCTATATTTCAACTAAATGCTACTCTGATATGTGGGTTTTAGATGGAGTTGGTAAAAAGACAACGAAGCCCCTAACAAGGACTAACACCAAAAATTAATCACATAGTTAAGGAAAGCAGTGGCAGTTTGTGTTTGGCAGTAGAGCAGGTCCCGTTGTATCTCTTTCAGAGAAAAAGAAAGAGTTCCTTTTAATCAACATGAAAAATAGAAAAGAAAGAAAGAAAAGGATACAACACCAATCTTGTGTTTTAACCAAGCTTAAAAGCAAAGGGAAGAGACTGGAAAGAGAATGAGGAGAAGGGGTGAAGAGGGTAAACTGTTGGATGGAAGAAATGGCCTTAAACAGCTGATTTTGATATTACTAGTTTTATGCATGTACAACTATCTTTTTCAGGAAACTTGAGAATGAAAATATAAGACCTTCAGATGTCTCCTTACTGAAAATAAATTTACCAACTCAAGTCTAGCAAGATTTTAAACTTCAAATCTTTTCAGAAGGGCATTCCATCACTCCTCAAGTTATGATCTTCTAAGCAGTAAACAACATTCACATCAACTAATCATTCAGTACATTAAGATAACTAACAAAAGAATGAATGTCGAACAAAGAATATGAAGTAATTACCTCAAAAATAAGAGACTCTGCATCACCAAGGTAAGGCAACTGCCCAAGATAGTAATACTCCCTATCATTGCAGGCACGACTCGAACACCACAAAGGCTTCTCCAAGAAATTAAGGACTAACAGCGCAAAGTAATTTAGCGTCCAAAGGATGTCAAACTGAATAAAGACGAAATAAAGCTTCGCCACACTCTCAAAATCTGGTCGATCAAGAATTTGTTCGGGCAGACCGACACCATCTTCAGCCTTCAAAGCACATTTTCCAACCATCAAAATTCAGAACACAAGATAAATATAATCAACACAACAAGACTAATATAATCAAAACAACCAACACATAGCATTAAGACACACGAACACCTAGTGACACCAAAATAAAAGAACATTATGTAGTGATCCATAACAGAGTTAAAACGACGTGAAAGAAAAAGGAAGAGACCAGATCGACGAGAGCAGCAGCCTTTTGATAACGAGTGCCATGAGTGATGGCATCGGAGCGGCGGTTAAAAGCAGTGGCTGTATCACTGGTCCTCCTATGAGAGCTGGTTTCTCCGAGAAGATGCACATCCATTGTGTAGTTTGCAATTTTTCGGATGAAGAAGTGAAGGTGTAGGATATAACTACATATAAATAGTAATACAATAAGTAGTTGGCACTTGGCCGCTGTGATTGACGCTTTTCAGCTTCGTTTATCTTCTTCCTTTGTCGGCTTAACATGTGGCGAACTCAACGGCCCACCGAAATTATGAAAGATAACGACTGATGATGAAGAATTCGTCAATTAAAAAAAGAGCTTTAGAACTATTTGGTTGAATGTTAATTAATGGAACCTAACGGAATATAATGAAATAAAACAGAATGAGACAGTTTATAATAGAACATAATGTAATATAGTGAAAAGTTGTAGACTTTACAATGTAATGTAATAAAATGTTGTTTGGAAGATAGATGAAATGGAATGTAATGTATAATAAATGACCATTATATTCCTTATATTAAGATGGTTATTGCAAAAAGTGTAATGGTACAATTTTAAAACAGAAATTATGTCCAATTAAAGTCACGACGGCGATAAATAATATTTTTACATATTTTCTATTTTAAAATATCAAAAATTTTATTATTTTATAATTAATTAATATACAATTCATTATAAATTATATAAAAAATATTATTATTAATTATTTAATAAATGTTATTATATTAAATTTATTTTATTTTATTCTATGT
>JANKOD010000009.1:2498988-2514092 GCA_026284645.1 Erythroxylum acuminatum | reverse complement strand
TTGTTAACAAGGATAAAATTTGTTATATTAAAAATATATAAGTTAGAATATTAGAAATGAATAAGTAAAATTAGTTAGTAAATTATGGGATGAAAATTTTTAAATTAAGAAAAAGCACATTGTAATGTATACGTTATAAATGGATAAAATATATAAACTAAATTAAGAAACTCAAACAAAATAAGATAAAAATAAATAAATATTGTGTAATTTAAAATTTTGTGATAAGATTATGAATATTTAAATTTTGAAATGTACAATAAGAAAAGAATTATGATGGAATTGTTACAAATATATAAATATGAATATTAAAAATGAACTGATAAAATTAGTTAGTAAAAATTTAGAATGAAAATAAAATTAGGAAATAAAATATGACAATTTACGCTATATAATTATGTTATGTGGCTGGAAAAAATTATAAAATGTTTAATGTTTTGTTATGAATTAAATACCGTATTTAATTAAGATAAAAAAAAGTCGCATGTAATTTAAAATGTTGTGATTAAATTATAAATATTTAATGCAGGCAAATATAAATATTAGAGTGATTTATTAAGTCACAAGTGTGACTTATTAAGTTACACCAAAACAAAAGTTAATTATATTTATTTATTTCGGTTAATTAAGATAATGAAATAAAATAATTAATTTTTTATATTATAATTATCAGCAGTTAAAAAAATTAGCTAATTAGTTAATTAATTAATTATATTTTAAATAAAATTTAATTTTTATATGTGTTAACTATGTTATAAATAATTAATACAAATTAATAATATTCTTATTAATTAATCAATGATTTAATAAAAAATGCGATTAAATTATATAGAGAGCATTGGAGTCACGCTTGGTATATAAAATGTATAATTGTTAGATATGGTTGAGAAAATTACTGGATGATTTGACTTGAGTTGATTGAATTTTGATTTAGATTCGAACTTTTAAAAAAATTTGCCTATAATTTTTAAATAAAACAACGTTGTTTTTAAAAACTATTTAATTTGATTTAATCTGAGCTCAATTAAGTTTTAGGCCGCTTAAACCTATTTAGATTTTGGCTTGAACTTAGACTCAAGCCTTAAATATGTAGTTTGATCTAATTTCGAGTTTGACCCGAACTTGAATATAAAATTTTGAGTCAAATTCGAGTCTAAATGAGCCTATACTCATCACAACTCGTCATCAAACATAAAGTTTAAGTAGTCTAAGCATTGAAATATTTAGTTATAATAAATGAAAAGAATAAACAAGTTTATTTATATAATAATTTATTCTTTTTTATAATTTAATATTCTATAAAATGTATAATGAGTACATATACGTGTAATTTTTTTTCCTAAACTAACTTTTATAGAAAATTGCTAATTGAATATATAAAATTCCTTTTCCTACCTTTCAAAAAAATACTTTACCTAGTAGAATAGGAATATTTATTGATTATATATAAATGTATAACGTATAATCTAAAAAATATTCATTAAACTTGAACTTTGGAGGATTCGTTTGAAGCTCGAGCGAATTCAAGTTTGAGCAAGCCGCTTAAAATAATATTATTAAATTAAATTTATGATTAAAAGTACATTTTGAATCTTAACGTTTACAACATAATACATAACAGATATAACATTTTAAAACGTTCAAATTAAATTTCAAAATTTTCAAAATATTTAAAATAGACCTCAAATAGATGAAAAATTGAAATGAATTAATTTTCAATTAGTTAACTATGATGTCAAATGCTGACGTGATATTATTATTTTATTTTAAAAATAAAAAGTAGCTTCTATTATCACGTGACAAGTGAAATTTACTGTTTCAAATGTATAACAGTAGATTCCACTACTATGTGACAAATGAAATTTGCCGACCTCAAATGTAAAATAGTAGGAACTACATTATGATTAATTTAAAAAAATTAATTATACAATAACAAGACCCATTTTTTATTTAGAAAATATAAAAAATTGTTATATTTAGAAAAGACAGTTTTGGCCTGACCCAGCCTAATTTTGGCCTAGGTTGCCCTGGCCACGGGCGGGCTATGGGCTAAAATGGTTCAACCGACATGAACAACAAAAATGACGTCGTTTTATAATTAAAAAAATAAAGATAGGTCAACCCGTAGGCCATCTAACCAAGGGTCGGGTCAAGAGCCCGAGTTGGCCCATTGATATCCCTAGTTATGTCTGCATTAACATAACATTTAATTAATATAAAGTTAAACTTGCCAATTTTTTTAATCTATGATCTATTATGAACATTTTGAAAGCATTAATATTTAATTTAAATGCTCATAAATGTTTGATTTCAAATTATATTCTTTTTTAAAAAGCACTTTTTTTACACTGTTGAGTCGGTCGAACTTTTACAAATTGAGTCTCGAGGCAATTCTTTAATCTCGAGTTTAATTCAAAATTTAATTAAATTGAATATGATCAATTAATTATGGGCTAATGAACTTGACCGAATTCATTCCTTACTGCCATCCCTACCTAAGGGGTTGTTTGGTTGGATATTAATTAATGGAATGGAATGGAATGTGATGAAACAGAACGGAACTGTTTATAATGGAATGTAATGTAATATAACGAAAAGTTGTTTAGGAGGAGTGAAAGGGTTCATAATGTAATATAGTGAAATATTATTTGGAAGATAGATGGAATGAAATGTAATGTATAATAAATGATTATTATACCCCTTATATTAAAATGGTTATTGTAGGAGGTTTATTATTTTATTATTAATTATACATAATTTATTATTAATTATATAAAAATATTATTATTAATTATTTAATAAATTTTATTATATTAAATTTATTCTATTCTATTCTATTCTATGTTATTTATATTTAAAAATAATTTATTTAAATTTTTATTTATATAAAAATATATACAAACAAGTAAAAATAATTTTTTATATATTTAATCTATTAGTATAGAGTAATAATTTGCAACTCTCACCTCATATCGGGATCATAAAAAGATGACTGTTTTATTATTTACTGCTTTAATTATTACCTATCGCTAAAAAAACGATTTGTTTAAAGTTATCACAATACTTCCATAAATTGTTTATTGACAATTAGACCTTGAAAAACTTGAAATGACTTTTGTTTTTAGATAACATATGTAATTCATCAGTGTTCAAATAATCAAGTGTTAGTTATAATGCATTTGCAGGAGCAAAAACACACCAACTCAAACATTATTTATGTGCCATCTTTGACCAAAAATCAAAATAGCAGATTTTCCATATTTTTCCAATAACAGATTCATGTGAATGAGATCCGAAAGTTTCCAGTTTTGCTGAAGACAAACTGGGCTTTCTAAACAAACACCAAGCTTCTGCAAGTATAATTGAAACTTACACACAAAACCATTCTCATTTGATAAATATAACAAAATTCAAGAAACATTTGAAGTTTTTTCTTACTTCAGTTGATAAACATCTAGCATAGCAATCTCCGTCATCATCTTTCCACGCAGCCACCTACGAGAACCACAATATTGTTAAATTGAAGAAAGACAATCACATAGCACGCTTTTTCTTGCTTTTAGAACTAGACTTCACAGACATGACACTTGCAGTAACCTTTTCAGATGCTCTTGCTCGTCTAGTTTTTCTTTGTGTCGACTCTCCATGGTGCCTAAATTTGCCAAATTTGGATCTGTTAAAGGTTTTCATGAATATGTCTGAACTTATTAGTTTCAACTAAGAACGGACTGAGTGAATCTTCTCCGAATGTATTTTTCACCCTTTGTATGATTTTTTTATACAAGGGAAAGCGCTAAACACAGTTAATCTAACTCTCGCTTAGCTTTGCGGTACACAATTCCTTGCTTGTCCCTTTGGATGAGATCCTGGACCGACAAAGGAGGCTCCTGAAGAATATGCTTGCTTAGGCTGGTCTTGACTGTAAGGACTGCCAGATGGTCCGCACACTAGTTTCTCTCCCAGTGTACGTGCTGAATTTTCACCTCCCAATCTCGTTGGAGTAAGCCACGGGTACCTGCCAATAAAAAGTTATTTATATCAATCTCGGTAATAGGAGATGAAAGCAAGTTAATGACTTCTAGGGCGTCCACTTCTAAGATGACCCTGCAATATCTAAGTGACCAAGCTAGTGTGAGGTCCAAGTGGACCCCCCAGAGTTCGGCTATTATAAACGAGCTGCTGCCAATGTGCTGAAAAAACACTCCGCACCACTGTCCGTGACAGTTGCGAATTAAGCCACCAGTTATAGCGATACGCGATCTTAGGTTAAAAGCTCCATGTGTGTTGAGTTTGACCTAGTCTGCTGGTAGTTTGGTCCATCCCACTCGACTGCCCACCAAGAGGCCCTAATTCAGAAACACACATCTTTCCACTTCTCTCGCTCATACTATCCACTCTACATACGCCATAACTGTCGTCATTCCTTCTTCTGGCCAAACAAATCCATCTTCATTAAGACTTTTGTTTCGCCACGTCCAAAGCATCCAGCATATAACTCCAAATATAGTGGACCATTCCCCCTGCATCACCCGGGTGTGCTTGAGTAGGTTGGCCTTCACCCAAGCCTCCTCGACTTGATGGAAAAAATCCATATCGACTACTTTCGAGGAAAATTTCCTCCAAAAGGCTAGCACTCTCGGATAGTCCCGAATGACATGTAAGGTGGATTCTTCTTGGTTGCAAATGTGCCAGCTGCTATTTGACGCAATGTGCCGCGCCACCTGTTGTTGGTTTGTTAGGAGTTTGTTCTTGGTCATGAGCCAAAGGAAAGCTCTGATCTGCTGGGGGGGTCCTGGCCATTTCCAAATTAAATTCCAAGGACTGTTAGAACTATTTGAGGTGCGCCCTTCGATTAACTCATAGGCTGATGCTACTGTGAATCTTTCATGTTCAGTGTGTCCCTATCTTAAGGTATCTTTTGCTGAAATAGGTGTATTGGGGTTTATCTCCGCTAGATCCATATAGATCGAGACTGGAAGGTACTGTTGAAACAAATTCCACTTCTAGTTGCCATCCTCGTTCTGCAAATCTGCTACTTTAGCACACAGTTCACCCTCTGGTATTAGAGAGGTCGCCACATAGAGGAGCGGTCCCTAATCTTTCACCCAATTATCCAGCCAGAAAGATATGTGTCTACCATTGCCCAGTTTCCATTTTATACCTTGATGGACATACTGTCAAGTGGCCACAATGCCCCGCCAGAAGCTCGAAGCCCCTACCTTATCAATCGTGGTAGGGATATGGTATGGGTCCATACGATATTTAGTCCATAAGACCCTGACCCATAAGGCCGTAGGATGAGTAAGCAGAGCCCAGCCCATTTTGGTTAACAAGGCTTCGTTGGTAGACCTAATGGGCTTAATGCCGAGATCCCTGGTCTTTTTGGGTTGACAAACAACATCCCAATTAACTAGGGACAATTTTCTCGGCTCTCCCGTGGAACCCCAAATAAAGTTGCCATAATTTGTTCCAAACTATCACATAGTCTACGTGGCAGGCGTACAGTTTGCATTATGAAGACAGGGAGGGCCGAGATCACAAATTGGGTTAAGGTGACACGACTTGCTAGTGACAACTATCTTGCACGCCACCCTGTAAGTTTCCTTTGAGTGTTATCTAGAATGTGCTGATAAGTATTATGCCTGGTACGCTCATGAAGAAAAGGGACTCCTAAGTATTTGCCTAGATTGTTCGTGTTCTTGATATGAAGAGCTTGACTGATTCGATGCACGGTTTCAGACTTAACGTTCTTGAAAAAGAAAATCTTTTTTCCTGTGTTAATTTTTTGTCCGGAAGCCTTACAGAACTCCTCCAAAGTCTTAGCGATCATATGTGCCTAGGAATCCGTAGCTTCGGCAAACAGAACCAGGTTATCGGCAAAGAAAAGGTGGGATAGAGGTGGCCCTGTAGGGTTCAATTTTATCGATTTCCAACTACCTTGTCCCACCTCTCTAGAGATAAGATGACCTAGACGTTCCATACATAGGACAAAGGGGTAGGGCGAGAGTGGGTTGCCTTGTCGAATCCTACAGGAGGGGCTAAAAGGATCCGAGATCGAGCCTTGCCAAACTACTTGCGTAGTCACCGTCATTACACACTGCATAATGACCCAGATTAGCTGAGCCGGGAGGCCAATATCCTCTAGAGTGTTGTGTATAAAATCCCAACGAAGTCGGTCATAAGCTTTTTCTAAGTCTACTTTGATCGCCAAAAATCCCATTCTCCCTTTCTTTCTTCGCATCGAGTGAATAACTTCCTGGGCAATAATGATATTATCAGTGATTACATTGGTTCTCCCACACTAGAAAGTCTAAGTGAGGTTTGAGCCTGTTGATGATGACTTTAGAGATAATTTTGTATAGAACATTGCAGAGGCTTATCGAGCGAAACTAATCGATACTTTTCGGAGAAGGATTTTTGGGGATAAGGATTAAGAGAGTTGGGTTTAAGTCCTTTTTCCATTGATCTTGTATGAAAGTCGACTGGATGTAATGCATATAGAATTGTAAATCCACATTGTGAACTATAATATTATAGCTTCATAAAGAGTGTCTGAGGGATAAACCATTAATCAATCCTGATGAGTTAGGCGACAAAGAGTATAAAGGCATTGATTATAGATTGCATGAATATAGAAAACCCTAGTTTAGGAATTTTTTATAAACTGCATGAATATAGAAAATCCTAGTTTGTCATCATGCCATGTTTGATTACGTGTACCTAAGCATGGGGAGCTTTAACATATTTTTACTGAAATTTATTACTTTCTTTAGACATTCTAAAAAATTCAACCCTTTTATGATTACATAAAGGTTTAGATCTAGGTTGAAGAAGGAGTTGCTAAAAAGTCTAGCTACAATAATCATAAAGAAGCAATGGTTAGGAGGCAGCCCAACAATATAGATGTTTTTGTTTTGAAGGGTAGTTTGTAGGATTTTCATTAATATATTAGTTATTTTTATAGTTTTAGTTCAATGGTCCTAATTTTGTACTTGATATTTGATAGAATTCTACAGGCTATGAAGGCAACACCACTCCTTACTTTAGAGTAGAATTCACTAGCATTGGATGGATGCTAATGACATTGGATAAGGTTGGAAATCTTTTACTATCAGGGGAGTATTAGTTATCTTTACCCCGAAAGTATTAGTTATCTTTACCCCATCCTTTATTTTTTTATTGTTCATATTTTTTTATTATTCTTAAATGTTTCTATATTAAGGAAAATATACAACTTAAGTGTGAGGGGGGACATAGCAGTTAAATTTGCCAATTTTATTATAATTAGCTTAATAATGAATAATTTGGAAAATAGTTTCTAAAGTATGTTAATTAAGATGAATTAATCTGAGTTTGGTTGTGATTATGATTTGATTTATTTTGGAAAATATTTATATAAGTTTTAATGATTAGGTTGATTTCAATTTAGTTCATTAATTTTGAGAATGTATATTTAATTTGCATTAAGATACTTTATGCAAAATTTGTGCATACATTGAGTTAAATATGAATTCTTTTTTAGCATTTTCATTACCTTGCATACATTAAAAAAAGAAAAGGAAAAAATAGTGGTATCTGAATAAGAAGCATAAATAACTTCACTTTGTTGGTTTTGTACAATAAAAAGGTTAAAGATAAAAAGTGCTGGTAATGCCCATTTGGGATAGTGACTTAGTTAAGTAGTTAGGGGTGTTCATAATAAGGTGTCTACTCTTGCATAAAAAGGCTAGGTAACTTTTCAAACAAGCTTATAAATACTCTTATATTGTTTAAATTTAACATTTTGTTTTTAATAAGGGGTGTGAAAATGTATATGGTTTTTACTTTTTTCTCACATATGTTCATTTTATGCATTAAGTGGAATGATGTAACTTGAGTTAAAATTTGATGAATTGTGGAGTCAATTGGATTGATCTATAATTTGATGTAAGTAACTAAATGCTTAACAATTTAATGAGCTTTTTAATTAAATGAATAATAGAGAATGAAACTATGATGTTTAAAGAGAAGCTTCTACTTCTTTGCGTATCCTCAACTCTTGACTGCATGATCTACATGGCCTTTTGCTCTTATCCTTCTTCTTTGCATCTTATCCTTCTTTTCCTTAGTGTCTTTTTCTTGCTTCTTCTTTCTACTATTTCCTTCTCTTTCTCTTTGACTTTTCTTTTACATAGTTTGCTCTTCTATTCACTTACCATTTTTTGTAATGTTAAACAATATAATAACTCTCCCACCTTCCTTTGAGCCTTTCTCGCCCTTGTTTCCCACCCCAATAATAAGCCTTCCAATTCTTCTCTTAATCTCCTTGTAGCTCCTATTCCTTTTCTTGAGCACCTAGATTAGCAAGTTACTACTAGGAGAACTTGGACTCATGTGGCTAGAGAAAGTAGCTCCAAGATCAAACGTAACTTCTGCCCTCCTAAAAATATTGTAGTAGCTTTTCTAATTGATACTTTTAAGGTTGAAGTTAAAAGATGGGGTTCCATGCTTATAGGATACTTCTTGGACAAGAGAGTAGCATTCCCAGTTATGAAATTCTAGGCAAACAATCAATATGGATTCACATCCATACAGTCCCTCTAGAAAATTAGACAACATTTGGACTAAGCCATATCACTAGCCATATGATGAGACCACTTTGTCGGGATGAACCTATAACTTAAATAACCAAAATTAATTATGCGAGAATTTATATTATTGTTGATGCTCTATAGGATTTACCTGAAGAAATTCCCATCATAAGGCTGAATGAAAACTTTGAATTAGTTAAGGATCTAGTTAAAATCACTCATGCTTGGACACCTTCTACTAAGGCCTTAAAAAAAGTCTAAAAACTTACAAGTAAAGTATTCAAGTCAGGCTTCTCACATGACATGATAGAAGAAAGGAATAACATTAATTAGGTAACTACTAAGTCCCTTTCTGCAGCTAGTATAAATGTTGATATTTCTACCCTAATAGAATTTCTAAAAACACCTATGACTAATATTTTAAATAAGTTAGACAAGTTTAACTCTTATATTGTTGGTCCTAATGTAGAAACTGATAATATTAACCCTATTACAATGGAACCCCAAGATCTTACTCTCATTCCCGATGGCAACACAGAATATAAAGTGGCGCAAAAAAGGATAATGTTGGTAATGAGCTTAAAGTGGAGAAGTTGAAAGATGATGCATAATTCACGATCATTGGCAGGAGGAAGTCCAACAGGAAAAAGTGATCTTCTTCCTTTGGTGTATGCAAATGATTGTTATTACTTGGAATGTTAGGGATATGAACTCCCTAACCAAAAAACTACTAATTAGATACTTCTTTTTGGAGAATAAAGCCTTGATTATAGGCATTATAGATTCTAGAATCAAATGTGATAGATGTGACATTCTCAAATTTTGCCCAAGTCTTAGAAACTAGTTGGCATTTACAATACTCATCCTAATGGAAGGACACTAGCATTTTTTTATCTAGAAAAATTGATATGTTGAATTCTCTAGTGTTGGATCGAGTAATACACCTTAGAATCAACATCAAAGTTTTTAATCTTATTGTATTTATCTCCTTTGTCTACAATTTCAACCATGCTTTCCAAAAATCTTATCTTTGGGCCTAGTTAAGGGAAATGTCCTTAACAATCTGTGAACCTTACATGCTGCTAGGAGACTTTAATGCTACCATGTTTCCTTATGAAGTTGAAGGTTTCTTCTCTCCCATAACTTATTGCAAAGATCTAAAAATTTGTGTCAATGAATTACTAGTTACTAATATCCCTTTACCATATGTCTCTTAATTCCTCTGCCACTTGTCACTCAATTCCCTAGGCCATTTCTCTCAATTCTACTGCCACATGTCACTCATTTTATAGGCTTAGTCATCCTAATTTTTCACATGTCATCTTGTCTTGCTACTTGAAAATTTTCCAAGTCTAATTGTACATTTTAATTCATCAATCTCCCAATTGTAACAATTAACTCCAAATTACTAATTGCAATCAATCAATTCTTTCCATTGGTAATTCAAAATACAAGACTTTAGAAATTCACAATCATGTCACAATTATTTAGAAACTTTCATACCCCAGAACATGTCAATTGAGTGCAATTTCTCTAAATCGACATTTATGTGTGTATGCTCATATTATGCATGTGAATGAAATCATAAAAATCATATTCTAAATGCACCAATTCATTCTAATATAATGCAATTCATGTGACTAACTCTTTAATCTCTTAGTAGGTTTGGAATCCGACTATTACAATTATATTATTTGACTTTTAAAATAGTAGAATGCCTCCTCCTTGAGATCCTGCTGAGAACAAATGAGGGATCCATCCTCCTTGCTTAAAGAGGATATCCCGTTATTGTTTCTCCTTTTTAAACTAGATTATGGAAGTAGCTTTTGTTCTTATCCCCTTCCAATAATCATTTTGATCTTTCTCTTTGTTTTAATAGGAAGTATTGATTCATTTAATCTATAATATAAAACCTTTAATGCTTCTTTCTTCTCTTTAGACTAACCTTGATCTCCTAGATGCTTCTAAATTTTCTCCAATACTTTATCAAATTTTCTTTTTGTCTTTTTAAATTTTAGAAGTGCAGCTAGAATGCTATTTTTAATTTTCTTAATCTCCTTCTTGATCATAGATAATTTCTTCACACATACATAACTTTTATACCTCTTAATGGAATGATTAATCTCTTTTTCTAGAACTTGCTTAGAAGACTCATCCTCATCCAAATAATTATTGTAACACCCTAATACCCCCTAGGAGAATATACAAATGCACAAAAATAGACCTAGAAAATCAAACAATTCCTAAGGATATGAAAAGCATACATCATAATTCATATAGTTGTCCATCTTAACATACTTGCTCACATACTGCAAAGTGGTTTATAAAAATCACAAATTACACATATCATATCCAAATATTTAAAATATCATCATAAGTTATGGTTATTACAGGCCATTTACATATTGAAATCTTCATAAGTTTTACCAACATTCACTAAAATATTCCTTCTTAATATTTATGATTATAACACAATGTTGAGATACAAAATCTTTCAAAATGTTACAGGTCCTTCTTTGACCATTGCGGTTATGACCTACACGGAGAAAAAACCATTGTGCTAAGCATATAACTTAGTAGGGAATAATGATACAAGATGGCGACTACTCACACCAGTCGCCTAACAGTCACATGCAAATGATTCATGACATTTAAGTGATAGAACATACATTATAAAATCAAAGTCATAAAATATCTTAATACACGTAACAATATTTGAATATGAAATTCAGGGATTATTCAAAATATAATTTTGCATCTAGATAGAACAAATATCAAAACATATACAGAATTGCCTGCTAATTTCTTTAGACGTGGATAACTAAAATAGAACAGAAGATACCTATAATTAGTATCTACAGAAGAGGCAATAACCTCTAAAATAGAAGAGACGTAAGTCTAAAATAGAAGACACCGTAGTGTCTTAGAATAAAAGCAATTATAGACCCTTCTAGGCAAGCCTAATTACCCACAACTAAGACTTGGTAGGTTAAAAATAATCATCAGAACATTATAATTATATTTCATAATCATATTATAGAGTAACAAATTTATAACATACAGACTCATTCCCTTATGTTTGCATTATAATTTGAAAACTTTTATCATGCCCAATCTTATTTAATATTCTTTATGATCATATTCCTTTTCAATTATACAAAAATGAAATTATTAAGGTATATACAAATTACATGCATAATGAGTCTCATATCACCCTTATAAATGGGTTCGCTAACTTTCATTGGAATCTAAAAAGGTTTGGATGAAGTTCGATAGCATTTGGGTGAGCAAAATTCATGTTTGGACTAAAATGGGGTAATGCACAACTGCACCCCTTTTATGTGCAACTATGAACTTTGTCTCAAAATGGCTTTTTTTGGCATAACGTATTTGCAGCTATGCATGGTCAATTTCCAGCTTTTCTTGGAATAGGTTTCTAGGTCCGTTTTGTATAGCCATTTAAACCTAGAAAATGGGGTTTTTAGGAAAAATTGTCTTATATACAAATATTCCTTTATGTCTTAATTTTATAATAAAATAAATTTCATGCAATTTGGTTAAGTATTACAGCAGTTATACCCAAAAAATTGTAAGCTATTTTAAAACAGGGACAACATCCATAACTCAAATTCAAGCCAAAATTTAAAAATCTTAGAGGCAGAATAAATTTTTTTTCCTTCATGAAAGTTGCATACCTATGTCTCTAGTTTAATCTAAAATTGGAATTATTCAATATGGAGATATACAGGCCAAGATATGTCCAAATTACAGAAGCTTATTCAGTGAAACCTATCCATTCAGCTAGGTACACATCCCAAACCAACTAACTTCGGTCTTATCATGCAAGAACAAAGAAAAAACACATACAATTTAACCAAAAACATCCCATTTGACTGTTAGGGCCAGCCTCATCTCATCCTCTTCATATTTACATGTAAATCTTATGATGTGTAGAGTGACAAGTGACTATTTCCCATTGGTTCCTACTTTTCAATTTTCATTAATTACAATTTGGCCACACCATTTTCTTATTCCATGTAATTGCATGCCATCTTAATTCATTTAGTGTTTTAACTTATGATTAATTTATATTTATGCATGCAAAACACAATTAAGTCAAATTACCGATTATGTCCCATACTACTCACTTTCATATTCATTAACACCTATGATATATACTTTCACGAACATGACACATTCCTACTAGGGTATAGTTTGGGGCCTCACAGTTATTAAATCTAAAAGGATATATTCTTTTCCTACTAATGAATGCAACAAAATTAGGGAATGGTTAGAATATAATGGATTAAGTAATTTTTCTTTACTTTGCATGAATTTTGATATCCATTCTTTGTACATCAATGCATAACAGTTTCTTCCTAATGTGTCAAGTTGTTGCTTGTTTATTACTCCAAGTAAATAAATTCCCTTAATCCTTTAGATTCGTGATTCCTATGTTATCAGCACACTCTTTTAAATCATTTGAAGCCATCCTTAGTCTAGAGTTCCCCTTTATCTCTAGAGCATACATTACACTGTTAAAATGCCTCGGGATCACCCAAAGATTATTAATTCTCTAATGTAGTCTTTGAATATTGTCCTAAAGAATCCCCTTTGGAAGCCATGACTGGATCTATACAAAAAGTAGCCATAAGCATGATTTTATCCTATAAGAACTTATTGAAGTGTGAATGTGTTGATCACTAGAATTAAACACCTTCAATTTTACCTGGGCAGAGTTAAGAGACAAAATTATCCATCCACAATGACGGTTCATATGATTGGAAACAAGTTTCTAGTGGTCACCTACTACCTTGAATCTTAAAAACTTCTCCTTGTTTAGTTTAGTATTTAACATGCCAATTACACTAGTTAAGGGTAAGGCTATGTACTACTGAACCTCCCCAGACCCCTTGTCTTAGCAGGATTTCTATTGGGTGTTGTTGTTATTATAAAAAATAAAGCTCTTAAAGGATTACTATTTGTCTCAGCAGGATTTCTACTAGGTGTTGTTGTTATTATAAAAAATAAAGCTCTTAAAGGATTACTATTTTTTAAGGTAATTGATGCCACTGAAATTCTAAGCTATTAAAGACATAGGGATTGTCATTTATGGCTCTTCTAAACTTATTTCTTCTATTTCACCTTTTTTTATTGTTAATTGTAAACTCCTCATTGTTGTTCTTGTTAATCCTTCCCTTAAGAGATAGGGTGTGAGACTCTTAATCCAAACATAACTGTAAATCATACACTCTTAATCCCTTTATGGCAAGGTAAGTGTATTATTACTTGCACCTTCTCCTTCCTCTGTTACTAATTGGCCTTTATGTTTTGCCATTCATATTCACCATCACTCTTAATTTTCTATTTCTCAAGTTTAAGTGTATTATTACTTGCACCTCCTCCTTCCTCTGTTATTAATTGGCCTTTATGTTTTGCCATATCATATTCACCATCGTTCTTAATTTACTCTTTCTCAAGTTTCTCTCTATTCTTCTTTTCTCCTGAGACCTCCTGCTCATCTTTCATAGTTCTTAATATTTCCTCTGTTTTCCCAAACTAGTTTCCATTATTATTTATCCCCATTAATTCCCCATAATCACCTTTTTTTAATCTTTTCCTAATGGCCCTCCACTATTTATACTCACACACAACCTAGTAAAATCGACCTTTTTCCTTAAGGTTGTTATCTCATCTATACAAAAATGGTCTCCCTATAAATTTTACAATCATGCTTAGTCCTTTAGTGAACCAGTTCTTAAGTGATATTTCATAAAAATTAATCCATAATGGCACATTATCATGCCTAGTATTTTATAACATAATTTTATGGCTCTAAAGCTAACAAGAAAGAGGTATGTTTTGCAGGTGCCAAGGTCTCGCCCCAAGAATGTCTTTGGCTCCAGCTTCAATGCTAAACTTGAAGAGAAAGATGTTATTTTAAGTTAACAATACTTCTCCAAGTTCTTTCCCTTTCCACATCTTCTTGCTTCAGTTTTGCACAATATGGTAAGTAGGACATTTACCTTAGAAGAAGCCAATAAAGGTGGATGTCCATGATCTACCTCTTTCATATAAAACTTCAATATTGGGGGCCACTATCTCTCAAACATCTTAATTATTTATGCTTATCAATTTTGTTATAATTAGCTTAATAATGTGCATTTTGGGGAAATTTTGGATCATTTGATTTGTCTAGGTGCATATTCATGAGAATCAATGATTAACTTAATTTAAATTTGATTCATTATTTGAAAAACCAATTGATATGCATTTTGATCCTTTTTTTGTATAATTCGAACGTATAATTGAGTCATAAGTGAATTCTTTTTAAGCATTTTTTTGTATGCCATTGAAAAAAGAGAAAAAAGTTGAAGTTAAAGAGTGATGCTAATAGCCATTTGAAAAAGTTACCTAACAATAATTTTTAAATATTTCACATATAAATAATAACCATAATTAATATAAAAAAGACAATCATCATACAAATATAAAATTAAGAATAATACAAAGTATTTAAAATATTACAATAAT
>JANKOD010000009.1:2415237-2425423 GCA_026284645.1 Erythroxylum acuminatum | reverse complement strand
AAAGTTAAAATTATCTTAATTGATAATAAAAACATTAAATTGTACATAATAAGTATTTGTAATTCAAATGAAATGACCACAAATACACTATTATCTTGGTGACTGTGGATGCTCTGAGGTGCTACCCTTCCCTTTCAACTCATCCACCTCATTATGGAGCTGAGCTATGTACTCCATCAATGTCTGCACTGTGCTATGAAGCTCATTGACTTCATTGATTGTCAACTGTCTACTAGATATTACTGTACTAGACATAGAAGATTGTGAATAACATGTGTTCGCAAATGAACCTAACCCGAAGATCCTTCCAAGACGGTCCCTACCACCCACTACATCAAGATGCTACATCAAGATATGTCTAACTCTCATCAACAGCTTGTTCGTGCTGAGACTATCGTTGAATGCTTTCTTGTATTTAGTCCTATTAGGAGGCAATGTTTATATTAGTAAGTGATCATTATTAAGAATATGCATATTGAATAAAAGCTTCAACTCCCTCAACAAACTCAGGATTAATGAAATCTTCAGGTGTTAATCGTTTATACATCCAAGATCTATCAACATTACTCATTTATGCAAAATTGTTAATTTTAAATGGTGATTCCATAGTTAATATCCTTCATGTTCACCAAAGTTTACATAACGTCTTAACTTTACATAACATCCCCTAAGTATTAGCCATTTAAATTAATCACCAAAGTTTACACCTATAAATCAAGAAAATAAGTTCTCGTTGTGACTCCCAAGCTCGTAGTATTTTTCAACAATAAGCCTCGTGGGAGCTACATCACAAGCTATGTGTTAAGGTTTATAGGTTAAGATCAAAATTATTTATTAACTGAACATCTATCTTTTTGTTTGTAATCATATATGTTAGAAGAGAATTCAAAGACGCATTTAAGAACGTGAAAGGGAAAATTCTTCGTCTGCTTAATTTGATATGAGAACATAAAATGAATTACTTAATTTTATAAAGTTGGTATTTTTAATTGGATGGTTTAGATATTGTTATTGAAATTTAAAATTAATGTTAGAAGTTTGATATTTAAACTAAATTAATTATGCACTAGTAACAAATATAATAAGTAAAGATAAAAATATGAATACTTTAATTAATACATTATTGTAACATATACAAATTATGTAATATGTTTAGAAGAAAATTATTATTATATTAAAAAATGCGTGTAAAGATTTGCACATGAAAAGTAAAGAGAACCTAATCAATTCAGAGAGCATCAGCGCAATAACCCGTTGACATAATTCAGATATTTATAATTATAAGTCAAACTCATCCTATATTAATTCAATGATAAACCGAAGTTCATACCACTAACAAGTTTTGGTTGGTGCAGGTCATTTACATTAAAAATGCACGAAGTTCAAATGGGAGATTTAAACCACAAACAAATACCCAAATTAAACCAAGTACACAAAAGCCTAGTAAATAACAAAACTCACTTACCTCAACCGACACGCAAAAGAAATCAATGAAGTACGTGAAGGAAGAAGATGACGGAGCTAAAATGAGCTAACAACCAAAGAAGATAACCAAAACAAAGCAAATAAGACATAAAAATATCAAAGTAATACGCAAATTGATATAAAGACATGTTCAGAACTCAATGTTATAGCATTTGATTGTCTTCATGTCATGCAAGAAAATCCAAGTGATTCGTTTCTTTTTTAAGTTAATTAGTGAGAGCTTCATCAATTGAAATTAAATTTAAAATGTTCCATAAGAAAGATCTAAATTAACATTAAACTTTAACATGAAGGAAAAGTACATTTATCGCAATCTTATATTAAATAGAACAGAAAAACTTAGCTTGATATTTTACAAATGCCATTCCCTTTTATAAATCTATATTTATAAAGAAAGAAGGTCTGTACTTGAGATTAAAATGTAGGGAAAAGAAAGAAAGTATATGATATGTAAGTTTGTTAGTAAAAAATTATTTAAAGATTACATGAACATGTAGTTTGCGATTACTCTGAGTATGATTGTGAGCAAAAACATGATATAGGACAGTTAACATTATTAGTTTGTACCAACTATTATTGATTGATATTCAAGTTGCTCTCTCCTTTAGCTTTTAATTAATAAAGAGATTAGATATATATAAATATAAAATATCATTATTTTATAAAAATGGTTACACTTAGTACTTACTTCACATAATTCTTGAAAATATTTTCTTTATTCTTACTACTTATAAATTGTATTTGATAACATAGTGTTAGATTAGGAATTGTAAAAACTAATAATGATTTGGTTGTTTTAGATCATATAATTGTGAATACTTATGAAGGCTATATTTTAATAAATTATAGTATTATGATTCCTTATAAAGGCAATAATCCCAGACATTTTGGTAAAATTAACTTAATTAAAAGAAAACTTCATTAACTTCAAAGCATAATACAATCCAAATACTGCAAAAAGATGGAAGTGTAAATAAGAAATTATTATAAGTATTGGAGGTTCTGTTCAAGGTTTGCTCAACTAAAAGAGGTCGGGGAAGGGAAGAGGTTAAAAAGTAACTCACAGATGAATAGAAGTTAAATAAGTTAGATGATACGCAACAAAAATCTCATCTCTTTAATAAAACAGGCACAGAATGATGAAAATTTCATGCTAATCTGCTGAATATCTATTAGAAGATTGCCTAGCTAATGAAAATTCGATCCCATATGATCTAAAATTAGAATCAATTGCTTTTCAAAATAATCCCTCAGAATCTATCTTCAAATACTAGTTCTAAAGGCCAAATTGTAACCTACATTAGCTCTCACCCATCTCAAAGCTGCCAACATCATATTTCCTTCCTAATTTCATACTATGTCACCAAAAACAACACCGTCCTTCTTCACAAATGCATCTATATTTAGCTTAATAAAACCTTAAGGAGGTTTATTCCATAAAGAGGGAGGTCGATTAGAATCACAAAGAGCTACTCTGTTTTTATCCTAATAATAATAAAGGTAACCGATCACTTTCTTGGCACATATATGGGGTAGGACATCTGCTACTCTAAAGATAAGTGCATTTCTGGAAGTCTATATTCTCCATAAGATGGTCACAAAAACATAAACAAAATACAGATGAAAAGACATCGTTTTCGACTTTACTAAAATGTTGAAGAAGAAGCAAACGGTTGTGTTTAAATTTTAATTGTATCGACGAAATAATCGTTCCATCAATAAATACACTTCTGTCAAGTAATGACGTTTTCGACTTTAATAAAATACAGAAGAAGCAAACAGTGGCGTTTAAATTTTAATTTTACCAACGAAATAACCATTCCATCGGTTATATACACTTCTATTAGTACATCCCGATTTGTTTACATTTTACTAAAAACATTGCAGTCAAAGCAAATGACGAAATTTAATTTTCAATTTTACCAACGGAATACACTTTTGTCAGTAAACGATGACGCTTATTTTGCTGCCTACTATTTGCGCCTCTTTTATCAATAGTAATCCCTTTTCCGTCCCTATATTCAATTGCAAAATCAACGACATAGTTTCCATCCAGTTTTACTGACGGATATTTTGTCCGTTGCAAATTATCATATATTACGACAATTTTACTGATAGAATGAGATTTTCCATCACTAATTTTCAATAGTATTATTTCCATCAGTAATTTTCTATCAATAATCGGTAATTTTCTTATAGTGTTAGATCCAATTGGGCTCCGAGTGACACCAAGCCCCATTACACCTTGAGCCGAACCTAGAAAAAGGTATAAAATTTCAAACAAAACTTGGATCAACTAGACACCGACCGGACCCAACCACTTGTCAACCCCGTGTAAAAAGGTAGGATTTGCCGCAAGTTCATTAGAAATTTTTGTTAACCCCGATAGCACTTTTTAAAATTTAAAGTTAAATAAAATGAACAACAAAATAGTTTATAAAAACTTTCACAATTGCAAAAAACCAATTTAAAAACAAATAAAAATTTAGAATGAAAAGGAATTTATTGCCTTAATAACCCTGTGTTATTCAAAAGTTGCTAAAAAAATTCTGACATATAAAAATTAGCAAAAAAAACTCTGAGTTGAAATTTTATTAACTCACAGCCCCTTAACAACACACGGCTAAGGGTTTTTTTTTGCAGCAAAATTGAAAACATAAGGTTAATAGAGTAACATTTTATATCTTAAGGTTTAATTAGCTACTTTCGTATAACATAGGGGTCGTTATAACAATTTTGTCCAATAATATATATTGATTTCAATCGCTTTCTAACCATTACCCAAAAAGCTTTTAACTTTTCCAGTTTCTCTTTTGCCCAACAAAAGCTTCAAGTAGTGAGTAGAACCAAATTAGGTGACAAGATAGAAGAAGATATCTAGAATATACAAGATAAGTCACCGAGTTTTAACGGCATTTTTACAACCCTAACAACCTTGTTCCGTAAGTCTATGATAAATGTCTAACCCCCAACTTTTCTCTACATGCTTCTCTCTGAAGTAATGACTCTCAGCAATCAGTTGCAACCACCAACGAATGGGAATAGGAAAATGAGAAAGATCAACCAAGGAGAACTCTTCTCTATCCAAGAAATGGCTCTCTTTCACATCTGACGTCATCCAGATTTCCTTCATCCTCGCGGCACTTCCTGGCCAACACTTGTGTGATTCTAGAATAATTGGATTAGTGAGCTAGCTTTTGGGGTGAGTTAGGCACTTTTAATATGGTATTAGAGTCAGTTTATCTCGATAGTTTGGGGCGGTACCCGGTTATGTCCCTTTACCTAATATGTCTATCCGATGTCCAGTCCTGCTCTGAACTGAGGGGGGTGTCAGGAATCCCACATCGGACAACTATGAAGGCATTTAAGAATAATTGGGTTAGTTTACGTTCTTGAGTAAATCAATTAGTTAGCAATGATATTATTAGTTTAATTAATAAAAATAATTTTATCTTTATGTATTTTATTAATTACATTTCACATTTTAATATTAAAAATAAAATCTTTAGAATAAATATCGTACTTAAAATTATGAAGAGATTATAATTATCTTCAATTTTATTTATTTATTATTCTTAAATTGTGCCTAATTATTGTTTTAATTTGATGAGATGTTACTTTTTTGAAATGAAAATAATTTATTTCCAAATCAAACAAAAAATCTGTTAGGTCCTTTGTTCAATTTTCAGATAACTTGAGTTGTCCTAAAATAATTAGTGCCTATTGCTTAATACACATAATAAGGCCACTATTGTTAGGGGAGTGTTCTTCATCTTAGATAGGTATCTATCCCTCTTATTGCCATTCTTCTCTTCATCAATCGACTATTCCACGCTGCCCATTTTAGCTTAGTGGATCAAAACAACTTCAATTGCCCTCCGTTCTTACTGATTGTGAAGTTCATACTAGGCTTCTTGTTGGGACCCGATCTTGTAACTGGACCCCAATCGAAAAAACGATCGAAAAAACGAAGCGAACGGACGGATCCTATCTAACCGATTCGGGTAGATCGGGGTCCAACACTTCTAGTAAACTCAGTTATGTGCAATCATCTTGGGGGCCTGTTCAAGGTATCTCTAGCAACTTCTTTTTTGGTGAGTTTTGGGCATTTTAGTTATATTGATTGCTACCTATTAGATGCTTCATCTCTCTCTGTAGTACTTATCCTAGAATTAGGATAAACCTAGTAATGGATAATGAGTTAAAGGGTGATTTCATTAACTAGAAATTAGCATTTCTGATGTACTCTTTGTGCATCCACTTCACCTATAATCCTTCTTTGTCATTAAATAATCCATATATTATTGTAACCATTAGTGACCTATTTGAGTTCCTGATCCTCCTTGAATTTTAGGCAATCAATTATCCTTCTATTTGATTTGGAAACCCTTTTACTATTTCCAACTCTAGTTATCAGGAACTTCCTAAGAAACCTTTCAATATCCTTGATTATTTTTGTTGGTAGGATATGTGAGCTCTAGGAAATATACATCCTGTTTGGAATTGAATTTATCAATTGTACCTTACCTACATAAGGTAGATGCTTTGACATCCAACTGTTAGTTCTGTCTAAAATAGCATCAAATACTAGCTTATAGTCCTCATAGGATGGTTTTGAAGCTAAAAGAAGAAGTCTAAGATACTTGAGAGGACTTTTAGACTGTCCATTAGCAAATGGATTGAATTTGTATCAACTACATATGGCAAAAGTAGGTCATCAACAAATGATATGTTGAGGAGAACCATTAGGGAGAAAATGGATTTTCCTATTTGACTTATTTTGCTCCCTTGAACAATTGGGTAGCTTTTACATTTACCAACACACTAAAAGATGAACATGCATTGGGCAATCCAATTAATGAATTTAGAGGGGAAACCAAGAATATATAAGGTTTGGAATATGAAAGACTAGCTGAGATTGTCAAAGACCTTAGTGAAGTCTATCTTCAAAGAACAACTTTTGATGTTTTTATTAGAATTGTAGTCTTTAAACAATTCCTGAGTCAGCAATAGATTATCAATGTTCCTTCTTGCAATAAAACCAAAATTTGAGAAATTAATAAGATCTTCCATTATAAGTTTAAGTCTCAGGGCAAGTATCTTCTAGATAATTTTGTAGAGTAGGTTATAATAAAAGATTGGCATGAAGTCCTAGAAGGATGATGGTGACAAATATTTAGTACATTTGCACCATCTTTGAGCCAAATGACTCTTTCTCTCAGCTGGAGAAGGAGGAATGATTGCTGATTGGCCGTATGTAAAGAGATAGAGCTAATTTTTCATTGGAAAGTAGAATTGGGTCTTGTAGAGAGATTGCACAAAGTTTTTGGATATCAACAAGCTCATTTATAGACTTCATTAAAGTATGATCACTGCATCCTCTTGAAGAATTGAGAAGCTTGAGTTCCTTTTTGATACTCTTTAGCTTTTGAATACAAACAAGTTGTTTAGTGGGCTTATGAGTAACATCAAGTCTCTTGCTGTAAGCGTCCAAAAAACCTGATTCATTAACCAAAAAGTTATTAAATTTAAAGGAAAAAAACTTTTACCCTTCCGTAATAACTCTTCAATGATGATAGGAGTGTGATCGAAGAGCAAAGGATCTCTGAAATTTGCAATGTTGTTAGGGAAATGAGCTAACCAATTAGCATTAACAAGTGCTCGATTTAATTTCTTCCTTACGAACCAGGTAGAGTTTTGCTTTTTGGACCAAGAGAATTGGTGCCCAATTTGTTTCAAATCAGTACAACTAGCTTTTCAACACATTCTTGGACATCATCCCATAAGTTTATGAGATTGCAATTACCTTGATCTTCAAACTTGTACATGATTGAATTGAATTCACCACATAACATCCATGGTTTGTCATTGTTATTGCTAAAATGGATTGAGTTATTCCATAAATCCTTCCTCTGAGACCCGAAGTTACTAGCATATATAAACGATATTAGTAACTTTGTTTTCTCTTACAAGAACTAAACTATGTTCATTCATTAATGGTAACTTCTGGAGACTCCCTGCTCCTCTTAGTCAGCTGCAACCACAATATTCCTCAAATTCATCCACAACAGACACCTTTTATTGGATAGACCTTCCAACTTGTAAACTATCAAACAAGATTACTATAGATATGCTTAGATTTAGGAATCCAAAAGTAAACTAGAGCAGAATTGGCATAATATTCTTCCTCCAAAGGTATTTTTTCTTCTACAGCTTATTGTCAAGAATCGACTCAATACTACTCCTTGACATCAACAAAAGTTGCTTTGTATGTTCTACACAAGATGAAACTAGAGATCATATATTCTTCGTATGTCCAGTTTCTAAGTTTATTTGGGAACAGGTGAAGCTAAAATGCTCATGGATTGGTTTTGATAATTCTATCTCCGTCATTATTCGTTGGCTAGCCACTTAAGCTTTTATTCCTGTGATTGACAAAGTGACCTACTTACTGGCTATGGGATTATGTGTGCAAACAATCTGGAAAGAAAGGAATGCAAGAAAATTTTTATCCAAATGCAAAACCGTAGATGCACTTATCACTGAAGTTATAAATGGGACCCGAGAAATTATTTTACTGAGAAACCTTGCAACATATTGTAGCTTCACTCTACTACTCTCCTTGAATCTCTGAATCGTGTGCTACCTACATATTCAATGTGATATTTTGTGTTTTAGGTGTATCTAGTGTGTTCCTTTGTGTTGAGGGTTAATCCTATGAAACTCCTTTGAGGATATAAACTTCTTTATTTATTAATTCATTCCTTCTTTCCTTGTTCAAAAAACACATTATGATAATATAAATATGAAAGAATTGAAATATTAGATTAAAATATTTTGTATGGATGATTTGAATTGTTTAAATAAAAAATTTCAAATAAGGAAATCCTAAAGTTATTATTCAATATTTAAAGAACTTTTATAAATGAAATATGTAGTTCATTAGAAAATATAAAGTAGATACTTAAATAAAATGATGGTTATTGTTATCCAATTTAACAACAAATTATTGCTTTAATTAAATAACTAGATAAAATAAATAAATTCTTCTCTTTTTATCAAGTTAGATTAGTCTTTTCAATTTGAAGACCCCTTAAATGAATAATATGCATTCCAATTGATATGGTTTAATTTTAGTTATTTTATCATAAAACAAAGATATCTATATGGCGATTTATCTTATTCAGATATTCAAGATCAAGAAATATATAATTCTCTTTCTGGTAAGTCCTACAGGTAGAAGGAAGGTTGGAGCTAACAAATGTCTACTATTAAAATTCATTTAAATTTTGTAATGAACATCATTTGTTAAGATACAAGGAGAATCCTATTAAAGATATCTATTGTATTAACTTAAGCTCATGCAATTATGGTGGAGCATATATTTAGGGATGATTGTTGCACAAAGATTTTAAAAGTAACTTTCAATTTATTAGATAGAAAATATCATTCTTAATAGTATTACATTAACATGAGTTGAACCTCCATACTTATTCAGATATCTAGCGTTGACCATTTCACTAACAAGATATCTTGGCATTGAAATCTTATTCCATAAAGTCAATATCTATCTAATGTCATGTATAAAATTTATGACAAAAGTGGAGTTTTAAAATCTTGATTGGACCTCTCAAATAAGAATAATTCCAACTTCCAATTTTCAATTTGATTTGTCTAAACATTTATTATATGTTACAATACAAAATCATATAAACATTATTTTTATATATTGATAAAACTCATTTCTTGATTAAATAGAAACTCATTGAAGTTAACAAAATAGGATCTAAAATAAAGAGTTATAAAAATAAAACTATTTATATTTATACTTAATCATGAATGAAATAGAACGATTGAAAGATTCTTATATATAATTATAATTTTTATTTAAATATGTTAGAATATCTCTTTTTTATTTTTGTATTGATAATGTTAATTCATATAATAAATATACATATAAATAAGCTTTTTCAATTTAATTCGATACAAAATAAATAGTGTGGTCCGAATAGAGATATTAATTTTAGCCTGACCCCTAATTTTGACCCAGGTTAATCGAGTCAGAGTCATGGATCAAATTTGTGAGAAAATGACTTCATTTTAACTTTTTTTTTTTAATATAAGATGGATCAGGTTAGGTTGTGAACATCACAGGTCAAGTTTACGAGAAAACGATTTTGTTTTAATGAAATAAATAAAAATAAACAAAATAGAGCTCAGAATCCATCTGGAATAGGAGGAATTCGCGTGGTACCATCTGATCCATACACGTGTGAGGTAACAATTGACAGTCACTTAAAAAGATCGGCCAATCAGGAGGACCAACTAGTAACTTACCGACCAAGACATCTCGAAAACATCATCATCGACGTGCCGCGAAAATATCATTTCCTAAAGCCGATATCTTTGCTCAACACCGCTATTAACTCTTCCATCCTTTGTGATTCTAGAAGCGAACTCCTCCTTTTCCCATATCGCCCTTCTCCTTTTATATTTTTATTAACTGTTTTTTTAAAATCAAATAGAGGATTTTATACGGCGAATCACATAAAACAACCCCTGTAATATACTTGATTATTCATCTTAACCTCTGTGTTTTTAATTCGTTCACTTTAACCCCTGTGTTTTTTATTCTCATTCAAGATACCCCAATTGGGTATTTTCAGACAAATTTGCCCTTAGATTATTGAAATACATTTTT
>JANKOD010000009.1:2349037-2364095 GCA_026284645.1 Erythroxylum acuminatum | reverse complement strand
GGATTAGTCTTAAGGGCGCACCTAAGACCACTTCCCTAACAGAGGCAATCTTTAAGAGAATAGCATTCTTGTACTCTTAGCATCCTAGTTCATTATTGCGTTAAATTTACTTTAGTTTGTTTAATTTATTTTTCATTTAAATTTACAACCTGATTCAACGATTAGATAATAGAAAAAGGTTTAATACTAGTACTTACAGTCCTTGTCAGATTGACCCGAACGTGTCAATGCTGGCCATCGCTACATCGTGCACTTGTGGTTAAAACTTATAATTCTTATAAGCACAAAATAAAATCAATCAAGTTTTTGGCACCATTGTCAGGGATTATAATATTAAGAAATCCTAGATTTTATTAATCTATCCATTTTTATTTTATTTTATTTCATGTTTCTAGTTTATTTATTTATTTAGTTTATTAACTCTTTGTTTTTATTGTCTTTTGGTAGTTGTAGGTTGCATGATGTTTTAATAGGCAATTTAGTATGTTTTTAATTGTTAATTAATTGATTCATGCATGTTTAGTTTTAGAATTGTGTTAGTTAGATAGATATTTGTGTTTTGAGTGTTATGTGGGTTAGAGCATGCTATTGAGCTTTAATTTTGTGTTTAAGGATCTTTGATGTGTTTGCTAGTGTTTGAGATCAGATATCGAAGAACGGAGAAGATTTAGATGAAGCCCGGTAGAGGATCCAAGGATCGAGACAGAAGCTAATTTTAATAGGCCACGATCATGGCCTGTGCGATGGTAGACGCAGACAGGCCTCCCAAACTTAATTTTTTATAGGTTATTTCAGACTTTTAGGCCTGGGTAAAACCTAGTTTTTACCCTAATTAGTAAAGGACTACATAAGAGGAGAGAAATGACCTAGAAAAGAAAGCCTTCATTTGCCATCTTGAGAAAGAACACAAGGAAGAGAGAAGAATGAGAGAACGGAAGAGGAGCATTTGTAGCTGCTGTCTAGACATTTGAAGTTCTTTTCTACTTTCTCTTGTTTATTTACTTCATCTTTATGTATGACTTGGGTTTGAGAATGTTGAACATGTTATTAATGATGTTTCTAATTTCATTTTGGGATTGAATCTTGAATCATTTTATGACCTATTTGCTTTTGATATTAATGAAATTGCTTGGGTATTGTGATATTTATGTTGGTATATACGTCGACAATAAATCGAGAAAGTGAGTCAATAGTAATTCGATTAGGTTGGATAATGAGAGTTAACAACCTAATAAGTCACACAATTATCAAATTGATAATCATACGAAGAGAGATCTTGTGTGAGGATCTGATTATCTATTAGATTGCTTAAGAACTAATTGGAACGTGGGTTGTTTTTGTTAATTGAGAGATTGCAAAATTAGAATTTCAAATTCAATCAGGGATTGTTAGTTAGGTTTAATTGATTAGATCTTAGGAGAGAGTAATCAACCCTTTAAAATTATAGGACCTGTACAAATTACATCAAAAGTGATTAGGGTAGCAAAATGACGATAGATAAATCCCATCTTCTCATAATTCTTTGATCTTGTCTTGTTGCAATGTCTTAATTGTAAAGTGGTTGTGTTCCATTTTGATTTACTTATTTTAATTTAAAATTTTTATATTCATTCAACCCTACTTGAATGTTTAATTTCCCGTTTATCTTTATTTTATTTAAATCATGTTTTTACAACCTTAGACAAAGTTAGGATTTGAGTAGTTCACTAATTCCTCGTGGGATTAACACCTCAACTACTACACATATGAACCGTGCACTTGAGAAACATTGTTTTATAAGATTAAAACTTGCTTGACATCCTTCATAGATCTTGAGGTTAGTTTATGACCTGAGGTAATCCATCGAGCCTAATAGATGAAGATCTAAAGATTGAGAGAACAACTCATAGAAATCTCCACAAAACACAACTTAGAGAGTTCGAGTTAGATCGACAAATAGGGGACTTGGAAGGTCACATTGATACTGAAGAATCAAGAACCATGGTAGACCAACCAAGAATGATGTTTGATTACGCTGGACTGGACTTAACAGGATCGCAACCTATACGTAACTTGGAGATTCAAGTAGGTCAAATTGCAAAATTATTATCTAAAAGACCACAAGGGAGCTTTCCAAGCACCATCATGACAAATCTTAAAGAAAGTGTCATGGTAATCACCCTTAGGAGTGGAAAAAAAGCTTTAAGATGAAAATGAACTCTAAAAGAAGAAGGAGAATACAAAGAGTCAGGACAAAGCTAAAGGTGAAGAACACCTTTAAAAAGTCAAGGAATTTGACCTGCCATCCCTTATCATAAAGTGAAGAAAGATCTAATGGATGAATAGTTGTTAAGTTCCTTGACCTATTTAAGGAACTCCAGATTAACTTACTCCTTATTAAAGATCTTATCCAGATGTCACAATATTTAAAATTTTTTAAGGAGCTACTATCAAATAAGAGGAAGTTGGAGGATTTGGTGACTGTAATGCTGAGTGGAAGGCGCTCAACACTTCTAAAAATCAAGCTACTAGAGAAGCTCACAGATCTAGGGATTTTTACTATCCCTTGTCTAATTGGTATCTTAATAATATATAATGCTTTATCTGTCCTAGGGGTCAATGTTAATATGATGCCTTACTTTTTGTTTAAGAAATTTGGATTAGGTTAACTGAAACCTACTAGGATAAGTTAACAACTGGTAGATATGTCGGTAAAACATCCTAAAGGCATTATAGACTTTATGATTCTTGACATAAGGAAGATGTAAAGGTACCTCTAGTCCTCGATCAACCTTTTTTAGCTAATGTTAAATCAATTATTGATGTTAGCAAAGGCAAGTTAATACTAAGGGTAGGGGATGGAGAGGTTATGTTTAAAAGGTATGGTGTCATAAATCATGCCTTTGTACTTATTGGTGTTAATGAATCTAGTGAATTATATAATGATTCACTTTCGGATATTTTGTAGGACTCTTCTTTTAAAGGTCCATGAGAGCTTTTGCAAGTTCAAGGCAGTAAATAAAAGGAAATTTGCAACAATAGAAAAAACAGGTAGCTTACTTAGAGGTTATAACACTGACAATAAGACAATAAAAACTCAATTTTTATAAGTCGTCTTGAACATAAAAATTATGTTGAGCTAAGAACATTAAATAAGCGCTACTAGGGATGCAACCCAATAATTATGATTGATTTTGTTTTGCTTCCATTTTGGTGTTAGTATAGGATTTTATTGATTTTTGATGTGTTTTATGCTAAGATTAAAAAAAAGCACCTTGAGTTGATTTTGCATAATTTTCATGTTTATGGTATATGTGTTAAGTTTTGTAACATTGATTCACCAATTTTTAATTTTTTACAAACAATTTTTTGGTATACAAACAGTCATAGAGATCTATGCAGTCTCTGGACACAATCGTGTGCATTTTGGATCTTTTAAAAATTTCTCACATGTGGTAACAAAGAGTTAATTGCTTAGTAGACACGTCAGTGTAGACTTACACAGTCAGATATGCAACTGTGTACAAGATCTTGTAAGTTCAGGAAAACTTACACGTCTATGTTCCTTGTATTTTCATAAGTTTGTGATCATGTAAGTTCGCGACAACTATTTAAAAACCCTATTTTCTTCTCTCCCTCCACCACCCACCGTCATACTTTCTCAATTTCCAACCCATTTTAGTGTTTTATGCTTAAATTATGGCACCGAAGTGCATTCTTTCATTGATTTTAGTTTATTTATGCTTGGTATTTCGTAATTTTTAGGGATTTTCAATGCCAAAATGCTAGGGTTAGGGTTTGTTGAGATTTAATGTGATTTCCATTTATTTTTGCTTGGTTTTGGTTTAAATTTTGAATTTTATCCCTTCGCCAATGATTTATTGGATTAATTTGATGAATTGGATGAGATTTGGCTGAAATTGGAATTCGGTATGCAATTTTACTCACCTAATGTTGAATTATGATGATATTGTGTGCAATTAGGATTGATTCATTGTTTTTATAGTTAGTTGATGTTGTTTTCTAGTTTAATTTCATTTCAATTTTGAAATTTGCATGAATTAGATGTCTAATTTTTTCAATTTTGTGAAATTGTTAGATTAGGTATGTTGTAACTAATTTTTATTGATTTTGCAAGCCTCTATATTTTGGATTTTGGTTACAAATTCTTGTTTTTTAATCTAAATTTGAATGAATTGAGTATCTTGGACTATTTTGAGAAGGTAGCATAAAAACAAGAAAAAAAATGCATGAAAGATGGTGTGACCAAATAGTGACGCCTATGACAAATTTCTCATAGGTGTGACAATGGCCCTCACAGGGATGACAAATTTATCACACCCATGCACATTGTCTTCACTGAAATTAATATCAAGCAGGTAAAAAATGTAGGTGACGATGGATTAAAACAAAGACCTAAACCTAGACTCTCTCTATAAATAGAAATGTTTAAAGAGAGAAAAGGAGTCTGGAATGAAGCTAGAAACAAGGCTAAAAAGAAGCTAGAGGTGGAGAGAAGAAGAGAAAACAGAGAGTACTCGGATGGTGAGAACGAAGAGAAAAATAGCAAAGAGAAAGGAAGAGATGAAGCTAGGATGAGCATCCATTCTTCTGGGCAAGGTAGAGCAAAGGCAGAAGGCGAGAGCTGATGCCAGAGAGCTTGAGATTGGCAGGAGATTCATCGCCAACTTACTCATCTGAGAGTTCATTTGTTTGCTCATTCTTACTTCATCTTCTGATGTCGTTGTTGAACTCATTTATCGTTTGCTTGTTGAACTTATTTCCTCTTTTAGTGCTTTGGTAGTCCATTTCTATTTATTTACTCTGTTTATCACTTTGGTACTTCTTTGTTACTGTTAACTATAGGATTGAAGTATATGAAGATGATGAATTGTATTTATTCTATGATGGGATGATTACTTATTCTTGAGAATTAATGTAACTAATTTAGTCGATTATGCATGATGAAGGGACTATTTTATCAGTGTTTAGGTTCGTGGGGGGAGGGGGTTTTAATTTTAAAATAAGAAAACAAAATGAAACTAAATTAATAAAAAAATTAAAGAAAACATTCTAAAAATGATGAAAGTGATGAATTCGTTAGGAACCCGATCATTGGTTCAATCTCGGCCTACAAACAATTAAACATATTTCATTGAAGTGTTGTTCACATACCCCTCTTAGCAACTATTAATTGCAGGTTAACAATAAGCTCTGTTAACCTCGATTTTTCCTTAGGTCATGTTTAATTAAAAAGAGCTCGTTAATTAAACCTAGTTGTCAAATAACCTAGAACAAGCTCTCTAGATTTAATTAGACAACCACATAACAACTTTGGAAAACAAGTTAATCAAGGTAACAACCACACAAGCTCGGGTCATTTAACCTAGGTTATGTTACCCCTAATAATTCGAAACCATTAGTTGCCACAAATGAATCTCAACATAACAATTACGGATTATATTAAATAGCAATGGGTTCATACACAAACAATCTAATGATAACGAGAATAAAGATCATTCATACATAAAAAACCTAAATTTATAAGAATAGGATAACATAATCAATCCCTAAGAAGAGAAAAAATAATAAACACATTGAAAGAAATGCTTAGCCAAGTTCTTCGAAGTTGATATCACCTCCGAATTGTGTCAGGAAAGCCTATGCCTCCATGGGTTTCCAAAGAATGAGAGTTCTGCCCCTTTGTTGCCTCCCGAAACCCCTGGAACGATTGCTCTAACCATTCCTGAGTTTTTTCCCCCTGGAATGATGTTTTTATACTAAAAATTAAGGTTCAGGTGAGCTGGCAATAAGTCACGCCCATGACTTGTAGTGTCATGGTCGTGACTAGCCTCCATGGGAGGCTCACGACCATAAACCATGGTTACATAGGCGTGATAAGGAGCATCACACCCTTGCAAACACATTTTGTCATGGTCGTGAGTCTCCAATCCCTTCATACTTGATGTTTGCAACATTTTCTTATCTCCTCTTGCTCTAATCCTTCTTTTCCTTGTTCTATGAAGACGAGTGAGTGTGACTATCAAGAAGACAACTCAACTATTATGCTTTCGACTCACTTTAGCTCTTTCGCTTCTGAATTGTACCTAAAATCAAATATGAACTAAAGTGAATGTCTTAAGAATTTCATAACATTGATCACTAAGTGTTTTGGAATAAATGTATAATCAATTAAGCAAATATCAAAGTGTCTTAAAACTTTGCTTTGATTTCACCAGTGCTTCCACATGACATTATTCTACAAAAGAGAAAGGCTAAAGCTATAATAAACTTATCAACATTCAAATGACTCTCACAAAGATAAGTATAACAACAACAACTCCAGTGCACAAGGCTCCCCGCTTTGCGAAGTTCAGGAAAAGGACAACAATTTTAGGCAACCTTCTCTTTGCCTTTAACAAAGAGTATGTTTTCATGACTCAAATTCGTGACCTTTTGGTCACAAAAGTGTAACCTTACTAGTTGCTCCAAAGCTTGCCCCTCACAAAGATAAGTGAAATGAATGAAATCAAGTCAAATGACTTTTCCACAAAGTCCAAATTGAAGGATTAAAAGAAGAAGTTCAAGTTAAGAAGTATCTTGAAATTCTATCGGAACTCTACAAGCTCTTCCAAATTCTAAGATACCTTAAAACCTCGTCAGCTATATAAGAAACAAAGATTGAAGCTACATCAAATTCATTAACATTCACATGAGAACAAGTCAAGTGATCCTCACAAAAACTAAGCAAGACGTACATGCAAAATCAAGCCAAGTGA
Organism: Erythroxylum acuminatum; assembly: GCA_026284645.1. Lineage (NCBI taxonomy): Eukaryota > Viridiplantae > Streptophyta > Magnoliopsida > Malpighiales > Erythroxylaceae > Erythroxylum > Erythroxylum acuminatum. Next base: position 2,357,337 of record JANKOD010000009.1, on the reverse strand, counting down.
CATTCACACAATATTAAGATCAAATAATAAGATGATTCATTAAGAGTGAAGTAACTATCGTAATCATTGTTAATTTTTTGTAACATGTTTTGGATTGCAGTTTAGTCAAATATAACTTTTTTACTTATTGTCTAAGATTAGGTCTAATATGATGAGTTGGAATGTAGTTTAAATATGTCTTATGTACTACCTCTTAATAGACATACAAAACTAATTGTGTGAGAGAGCAAAACTTCCTCTTAATAGATTAAAAATCTTTAGATATTTATTCTTTGATGGTCCAATTAGTAAAAGTAAAGATTCAGGTGGTTATTATACAGCACATGTGTTTATTTGATGTATTGAAAGATCCTTAATTTATTAAACCACTCATTATGCCTTTTAGCAAGAAAAACGTAATATAGAGTCTCGTTTCTACTTTAGACTACTTGATTACTTACCTTGTTCTTGATCATTACTTAATGATTCTTTAACTGTTCTCTTTTTCTCAATTTCAGTAATAATTAGCCACAATCTTACCAATACAAAGTACTTATTTGATATTGTGACATTCCCTCTTCTGTATATTATGTTTGGGAACCATTTAAAAACATTTCTCTCCTTTCTTTCACTTTTTTCAAGTCACGAGTTCCAATCTTGAAAAATGAAATCGCTTTAAACACTTGTGTGGAAGAGTTTTATCACTTCAAAGGGTCTTCTCTGGCTCGAGTTTAGACTAGTCGGTTACTTATATAGCGCCTGATATCGACCCTCAAATTCTCTGTACCTTTTACTCTGTACCTACTCTCTGCTCATTGTATCTAAACCATCCATTTATGTGGGACTCATAAAAATAAATAGTTCAGATACAATAAACACAGAATAGGTACAGAATAAAGGTACAGAGGATCACGTCCCCCTAATATCGGGTGGTTTAACCAAAAAAAAAAACATGTAGGAACGACAGGCGTAAAAGAACGACTGGTCAACAATAAATTTTGAGAATTGCATTACTAAGAGGTGTCGGATGTGAAAGCGTGAAAAAACAACTCTCTCATGACTTTACATCTGGAACGGGACCCCCACGTCACGTGGGAGCAGTTTTTTTCTCTTCTTTTGTCTTTTGGTTCTTCTTTTAATATATGATTCAGCATCACAATTAGGCCTTAACTGAAGAAGCATACTATATTTGGCAGTCATAAGCAAATATCTAAACCTTAAAAAGCTAAACAACACTAGAGCAGATAGCGGAAGCACTTGATGAGTTAGAGGATTGATATCTGATTTGTCTGACAATACCTAACATAACATGGGAAGCTAAGAGAGATTGACGGACATGGCACAATCTGACAATGGGTCGTCTGAATGAGATGGGAAGCCTGTTCTGTTGAATATTATATCTGAAGAAATCTTAGGGGCAGTATTCAGCGTCTTTAGATCTGATACCAACATTCCACCACACTCACCCACCACGCTTTTACTCACTCCTTTCTTCGTCTTTAACATTCTTCAATTTTTTTTTTGTTAGGTATCTTATTGCTTTCGCTGGTCTTAACTTCTATTTTATTTTGGTTTCAACATTCCACAATTTCTCCCACAAGAATCTGCTGCTCCATCTGCTCTTATAAGTATATACAAATATTACAAGGAGAGCAAGAATTGGGTGTGTTCCTTGTTTGAGTCTTGCTGAAGATCTAGGCTGTTCTTGGTCTCTTTCTAGTCATTTTCTGGTACTAGACAGGGATCTGGGTGTTCTGAACACTGACTGCCACAGGCATTTGTACTCAAATCTGTGTTCAAAGTGATATAATATCTTCTGTCTATGCATGATTGTCAGATATTCGTGATTAAGAGCCGAAAGGGTATCTAGGAGTCGCTTCAATTTGTGATTTTTTTTTAAAGTGCTCTGAAAGTTTAGGCCTTCATAACTCATTGAAAAGGAGAATGGTTGCAGCCAATGGGCTATGGTTCACAGTTCTTGGTATTGCGTCGTGTGTGGCATTCATTTTCATGTCGTTTGGTGATGTGAGGATCACTTATTATCAAGAGCCAGAGTTAGCTTTTATTGAGAGAAATGGGACTCAGTTTACGGTGGATGGTAGAGCTTTTTACATTAATGGATGGAATTCGTTTTGGTTGATGGACCATGCTGCGGATGGAGACAGAAAGCCTCGTGTTGGTGCAATGCTGCAAGCTGGTGCAAAAATGGGTATGACTGTTTGTCGGACTTGGGCTTTCAACGACGGTACCTACAATGCCCTCCAGATCTCCCCCGGCCAATTCGACGAGCGTGTTTTCAAGGTATGTGACGCTTCAATTTGTTCTACTTGGAAATTTTGTATTTGATTTTTGTTCAAACATCTTTTGACATTTCGGGTACCTTTGTCGGTAGGTTACTTGCCTCTGAACCGTGTCTACATTCACATTAGAAGATTAACTTTATTTAAAGTGTCGGTGAGATGCTGTACGAAAAATAACCAAATTGATGATGAAGAAACAATGTTTAAGTGAAGTTCAGGACGAATTACCTGACAACAGATGAGCCATTAGGCATTTTACACATTTATATGCTCAACCAACATGTGTGTCCTTTGCACAACTATGAAGAAGGCAAATAAAAACTGCGAAGGCCCCTTCAATTTCCCACAAGGAGCCTCAAACTTATGATTCATAGGATACTTGTCAAGTAAAATTCATCCCCCTAGTGGCTTTCATTTCATGCTAATATCCTTATAACGCCTCATGGATAAAGAATCCATCCTTGAGAATTTATGTGTGCATGTCAAACAACTGTATGTTTGCTTTCCGTTGTTGCCATACTCTTTAAACAATGCTTCTTGAGTTCATCATCCATCCCTACTTTAAGGATGGTTAAGACGACATTCACAGCAAAAACCCTTCCAACAGTAAGATCTTCACTGTTTAAACCTGATTCTTCTTCACCTTCTAAAGTTTCCCTCTCCCATGCTAGCAATGGAGATTTGGTCAAATCAATCTGTCTATAATATCAATGATTATACTGCTTTCTCTATTTCTTGTACTGTTAAAGAGAATAAATTGTAGATACTTATTCAGCATCTGCCAGTTTGATGACTCGTATTTTTTTTAGGCTTTGGATTATGTTATTTCAGAAGCAAGACAGCATGGAATTAGGCTACTTTTGAGTTTAGTTAATAACTTACAAGCTTATGGTGGGAAGACTCAGTATGTGAAGTGGGCATGGGAAGAGGGCATTGGTTTAAGCTCTTCAAATGATTCCTTCTTCTTTGATCCATCCATCAAACGATACTTTAAGAATTATATTAAGGTATGTGTTAACCTTCTATGCATTTCTTTTTGGCAGTTTAACCAAATCACATTTCAAGCTTCTTTTAACCATATTCCTCATACAAATTGCATTTCGCTGGAGTTTCCTTATTCAATTATGAAAGGATGGAACATATCCTCTACCAAAAGTCAAAACGACCGAGTATCTCATGTAGCTTTGTTTGAATCGAGAATTTCCTTTCTTCTAATGTCTCATGAACCATAAATGTATGGCTTTTCTTCCTGGACTCTTTATCCATATGCAGACAATATGAGATAAGAATTAACAAGCTTTTAGTGGCATGCAATCAGTCTTTTTATGCTTCCCTCTTCCACCGAAAAAAGCTATATTCATGTGAGTGCCATTAGCAAATACCCACAAATTGATTTTAATTTTTTATCCATCTTCTAAAAAATGAGGAAAGAGCATAGATATCATATGCAACTTCTAAGTTGTCATAAGCAGGAGACGACTGTCTCCCTAGTGCATGTTACCCTTTTCGGTTCCTATCAATGCACGGGCATGTTGGCAAGTTTTTGCCTTCTTGAATGAAGTTGTAAAATGTATGAATCATTTGTATCACAAGAAACTTGATTTTGATTACTTGTGATAGCTCTTGTGCCTAAGTTGTTACTTTGTTTTACCTTTCAATGTTCTATAGAAGTTTTTTTATTGTATTTCTGTGATTTAGTCATGATTGCTTAGTAGTGATAATTCAATGGTTAATGCACCAAGACTCGTATGGTTTAATTTTTTCATAATATTTTCTCACTTTCTGGAATTATCTTGGAGCCTAGTGCTGATTTTGATTTACGATTTTCAGAATATTTCTATCAACTAGAGTTATCAATTGGCTTATATTACCCAGGTGTAGGAGATTTTGTCTTTGATAGAACACCAGTAAATGGATCTGCTCTGCAAATTGAAAACTTAGAGACTATGAGTTACTTCTACACAGGAAGTACTCTGGAAATGCAGTATATACATGGTGTCTTTGTGTATTTTACATGGACAAAGATGCTGCAGTTGATATACTATTTTTAATTGAGAAAGGAAGATTATGGTTTGATAGGAATGCTGAAAATATCAGAAAATCAATCACCTCCTTTACTGGATATAATCTCTTCCATGGATATTATACTCGAGTTCTGGATCATTTTGTGTATTCTAGTGTAATTTACATACATTGTATAGGAAAATAATAACCAAGGTCACTGTTCTCTAAATCAGATCATGCTGAGTATCTGAGTGACAAAATCTGTAGACATACAAATATTATCAAACAGTTATTTATTTCTAGAGATTACTTGGTCAATTCTGATTTATGTTCTTATAACAGACAATGCTGACAAGAAGAAACACCATCACGGGGTTTGAATATAGGAATGATCCCACAATCTTTGCTTGGGAGTTGATAAATGAACCCAGATGCATGTCTGATCCTTCAGGAGACACTCTTCAAGTAAGTTAGAAACGTTTCTAGCCCATATTGTTTTTGTTTATTGGAGATAAATCATTTTTACAAGGCCAATTGAGTGAACTATTAGGTCTTCACAGTTCACCCCATTGATGCAAAACTTCGAATTACATATCAGATATTTGTAAGATTCCTCTATTAAATATGCAAGGAAATCTAGAAATGTGATGTGAGATTCTTCATGCTAAGACTAACTTTATTGTTCTGCCATCAAGTGAATGTTTATGTTGTGAGGTAAACATCAGATGTGTTAGTTTGCTTAGATTGTTCAAACATCTCTCTAAGATCAAATTGCTCAAACGATTCTTTTCTGCCTAAAATCACGGTCAAGTGTCCTTATCTTATCCTGTTGTTTTACTGTATCAAATTTGGATATCAATGTTTCCTAATCAGAATTCATCAGCAAATACCTGTATGGTAGCTCCTCTTTTTTCCTTTTTAGAGAAGCAAACAAAGAAGGAAAAGGAAAGGAGAAGAGTCTTTACAAATGCTGTTAAGCAACAATACACAATCAGAAATGTATATAAATATCTAATTGATATCTACCAAATCTGTAAGCATTAACTTAGTGGGTTATACTCGCAGGACTGGCTAGTGGAAATGTCTGCTTTTGTGAAATCAATCGACAAGAACCATCTGCTGACTGTGGGCCTCGAAGGATTTTATGGCCCTAAAAACCCCAAAAGGTTAACTGTTAACCCAGAAAATTGGGCTTCAACCTTTGGATCAGATTTTGTTCGCAATTCCAAGATCTCAGACGTTGACTTCGCCTCTGTTCATATATACCCTGATCATTGGTAAGCTTCATGAGTTACTCAAAATTAACAATTTTGTAGGAGATAAAATGAAAACATAAATAATACAAGCCTTCAGTTGTGAACTTATTAAAATTTTTCATCCGGGGCCATAGGCATTTGAAGTGTTTGTGGCAAAAACAAGAGCGTCTGAGATCTCATGGTGACTTGTTCTGATGCATCATTAACCTAGTCTTTATACCACTGAATACATAATACACTCCTTTATGTCTATAATAGTGCTTCTGAGCATCTGGCCTACATCTAATACACTTTTTTCTTTGGTAGGATCCACGGTAGAGAATTTAAAGATAAATTGGCATTTGTGTCGAAGTGGATGCTTTCTCACATTGAAGATGGTCACTATGCACTGAACAAACCTGTCTTATTCACTGAATATGGATTGTCTAACCTTAACAAGGACTTCCACTACTCTCAGCGGGACCAGTTCTACAAAACCATTTCAGACATCATCTATAAATCTGCAAAGAGAAATCGATCTGGGGCAGGTGCTTTGATCTGGCAGTTTTTTGTTGAAGGGATGGAGGAGTTCAATGATGATTTTGGAATTGTCCCATGGGAAAGACCATCAACATACAAACTTTTAACTGAACAATCATGTAGGTTGGCCAGAATTAAGGGAGTGCTCCAACAAAATAGGAACTTGAAAGAGCTCTGTTTGCAAAGGCAGTAAAATTTTGATCATTTTACCAGAAGGATGAAGCTCTGTTTGCAAGATTAGCCTTGTGGTGTTGGGATTGTTGAAGGAACGGATGCAGGGAATTGATTTTGAATCAAAAGTGCCAGTTCGGTGGGAGACACCATGTAAACGAGGTGCTTTGACCTACTTATACTTTGCGATACATATTTTAGGACTTCTTGTGCAATTTATAGACGATCTATCTGATAGCATTGTAGAGAAGCAGAAACCAGGAACCTTTCTGGGAAATGTTATTCTCAAAGCCTATTCAACAGAGATGATGTAGCATTCTAAATATACTGTAATGCTAAAGTTACAGAACCACACAAATAAAAGCTCAATGGAGAGATGAACTGAATAAAGCCCTTGGCAATTCTAATACTCCAATAAGTACATGAAGGGGAAAAAAAAACAAAAGGGCAAAGAAACAAACATAACTCTATCTGGCTGTGATCAAAACCCAAAGAAAAGTCAGATCAGCTTACAGATGCTAATCAAAGAACCAACTTCTGCTTTTGCTTAGCAAATCTCGGTGAAGTCCTAAGTGCTTTGGTAGCAGGGCTAGACCCAATCTCCTCTCCGTTATTACCCTTTATTCGGTTTTTCAATTTCTTTCCCTTGGATTTGCCTCTACTCACCTCTTCAACAACTTTCACAACATCACAATCCTCCTCCTCGTCCTCCATTACCATTTTTCTCGTCCTCATCTTTCCATTAACGTTAGCTACATATTCCTTCGCCACTCTATCGAAATCCCCCACCAACTTCCTCGCAGGTTGCTTCCTTGAATCCACCCTCTCGATCGCCTCTTCCCCCTCGCTTTCCTCAACAAATTTCCGTCTCTTTGCCACCTTAGGAGCCGGAGGAGGCGAGATCGAGGCAGCCCTTTTCCTGTTTTTGTCACTTTTCCCATTTGCACCAGGCTGTACATGATGTTTCACCAGATTGGGACTCATGCTAGACCCTTCCGATTTGGCCTGTTTGTCCTTTTGCTTTCGGAGCCTGTCGATGTTGCCCTCGATCCGACCCTGTAGGCGGAGGCGTTCAAAGCTCAGACCTCCCATGGACCAGTGAGCCTCCCGAGCCCAGGTGAGGAAAGGTTCCATCACAGACGCGGGAGGGTCTACACGCTCCGCGTTAAGCTTGACGTCGGTGTAGATGCGGGGGCGAGGGAGGCTACTGCCGTAAAACTTGCCGGGACCCAAAGGTACTACCATGATTATTTAGTTACGATTCCCTCTGAGACTGAACCACGTCGAGGAGTGCGTGTGGCTGTGTCACAGGAATTCTACGCCAGTGATGAAGTGTTTATATAACTAAAAAACTGCGGGAGTGACAACTGGGGATTTGGTGGCGCGGCGGGAACATGAGTTGGCGCCTAAATTTGGCGCCTTCGGGGATTTCAGATTGCAATTTCCAAAATGGGCGCGCAGGCATCTGCGTGAGTACTTGTAATTTGAGGTTTTTTTAATTTAAAAATATTTTGAAAACTTAAACAAATATAATATGCATAGAGAGTTAAGTATCCATGCTTATTTTTATCTTGTCTTTTTATACTTTTTTATTTTATTTTCTATAATTTCATTTCGGCAATTTTAAGTTAAATGTTCTCATATGCAATCTTATTCAATTTTATTTCAATTGTGTCTATTTACTTTTTTTGTCATTTCTGTTTTACGACATTTAATTTTATTCTTTTAATTATTTGTTAATCTTACCTAAATTTTAATTGGGCATGTAGGCCTATTAGACAATGTTACGAATATCATACCGAATTTAGTACCGGATTGAATTTTGATACGTTTCGGGTAACTTTTTAAATTTATGAAATAGTCTCTGAATTTTTAAAAAAAATTGCAAAATAGTTCATGTCATATTGTATAGTTGTACTGTATATTTTTAACTATGTTTCTAAAAATCATAATAATAAATAATAATCACAATTTTAATTTAATTTATATAATTAATTTAATAATTATTAATAAATATAATTAAATTTCAAATATATAAATTTCATATAAATTTTGATTTAATAATTAAAAT
>JANKOD010000009.1:2280111-2325055 GCA_026284645.1 Erythroxylum acuminatum | reverse complement strand
TTGCCTGCCAAAAAAGTCATATCTTTTAAAGAAGTATTTTTTTTATTTTACAGCAAAACACTCATTTTTTCTTAAAAAAGGCTTTTGTGGTGAAAAAAGTACTTATTGATTTCTCAAAAATTCATCCAAACAAATAAAAATTTTGATTCGATATGGTTAAAAATTATATTTATTTAAGTTTTGTTAGTTAATTTCAAAATAAAATAGAATTAGATTCGTAATATGTATCTTCAAAAAAAAAAATAGATTCGTAATATAATCAACCTAAATTTTACTCGTTAATTTTAAATCGATTAATACCCACTAAAATAAAATTTCAATTCCACTTATGAAGACCATGATTTACTCCAATTATGTTGCCTCAATCATAGTGCGAAATCAAACCTTTACTTTCCTATGCTCACCGTAATGTCGGCTTGGCTTCTTGACATTGTCCAAGACATGTTTTACACGCCTTTATACCGACCCGTAGACAATTTAGTGTAAAGAATTAGTGAGCAATCTTTATTAAATCAACCAATAATACCGAATGGGACTTCTTAGGGGTGGCTAGGATGCTAGGATGCTAGGATGGTAGGGGCAATTTCTCAATAATCCCTATTTGAAATATGGAATTTTTAAGTTTACAAATCAAATTTGAGTTGACATAATTTTGTTCGAATATAACAAAATATCGTAATTTTGTAACGAATCATTTAAATACGAGTATATCATAAAGTTCGATACGTTAAAATTTTATCTATTTTTTGTTTCGAGTTGGACTAAGTTAATCCCGAGTTAAAATGTAAATTATAATTTAAAATTTTAGATTATTAAATCGTTTTTAACTGATTTTCTCAAACAAGTCATTGACTTGTTCAAGAACAAAGTATCATAGAATGATGAGAAGATAAAAGGGCAAATCACATAAAACAACTCATGTGATATACTTGATTATTCATCTTAACCCCTGTGTTTTTAATTCGTTCACCTTAACTCCTGTGTTTGTTATTCTCATTCAAAATACCCCAAAGTATCATAGAATGATGAGAAGATAAAGAGATCCCTGAACTTATTCAACGCAACTTGGTGGATCAACATGCATGAAGAGGCGAAGATTGCACCTTTTTTGCATCCACCGTCATCATTTTTCTTCGTTGCCAAATTGGTTAAATGCTTTCGTAAGTCAAATTTCACCAAACTTGAACTACGAAAAAAACAGCCAACCAGCATCAAATCAACCATTAATGGATATGGCTGGTCCCTTCCTTTCTAACCTTCGAATATATTCTGTTTCTTGATACGGTCTTTATATGCTTTCACTGAGAAGGAAAAGTGCCCATGATTTCATAAGAACCTAAGTCACTCCTCGGCTATAAATAAAGGGTTAACCTGCTCCAATGGTGGTCAGAACTCAGGAGAGGAAGAGTGGTCTTGTATGGAGATGAAGAGTTTTGTGTCGGATAGCCAAGGATGACTTGCCTATGTACACGACTCATATGCCAAGCTAAAGGGGTTGGAAAGCCCTTGAAGGTGATGATGTTTTGGTATGGTTCATAGGCAGTCTCCATTGGCTATTCTGAGTGACTCTCATCTTCCATGCTAGACCCGCGTCTCTTCCATTGTTAAAAGCGCTTTGTCTTCTTGTTCAAGCAGGATAAGATTGTCAATTTAAGGTACATTATTTCAAGTCCCATCTTTTTCAATCCTTTTACTTTTATAATGATAAAATTGGCAGTTGGTTATTATTTTCTTTGTGTATTGAATAAATCATTATATCTATACGATAATTTATAAAATACATGTTTAAATTTTCGTGACTAGGGTTCGATTCGTACAAATAGGTCGGATTGAACGGTGTATGTTCGGGTTTTTAAACTTTACAATTTGAGTCTAGTTTGATTAAGATTTGAGATTAGCAAAATGTTATTATTTTAGTTAGTTGATTAAATAATTTATTAACCAAGATATGATCCATTCTTTACAAACTCAAATTTATCTTAGATTTTGCCATTTTACTTCAAATAAATCATTTAATAAATTAACGACTCAAAATTAAACGATCAACTTATTTTTAATCTTTCGCGATAAAATATTATTTCTACTTAAATGGTCCTTTTTAACAATTAAACTATCTCATATTTCGCTTTTATATTGTTAATTTATGTGAAATTACATCAAGTTAATCACTAGAGGTTTGAAATTATGGTATACATATATAAAATAATTTGCAATTACTTCAAATTAATTAATTAATTATAAGTTTTTGATTTTTTTGTAAAATTTTTATTTTATTTTGTGATGGGTCACATTTATTTATGATGTGTGTGTGTGTATATGGAATATTTTTCAAATTACAAAATAATTTGCAAGAAATTCAAATTAATTAATTAATTATAAGTTTTTGATTTTTTGTGAATATTTTATTTTATTTTGTGATGGGTTACATTTATTTATGATGGACTAACTCTAAATTTAGGAATTAATGGACCCTAAAAACATATGAAAAAACGGCTCATGTGCCCTAATTAGTAATTATAGAGATCGAGACACATGCGATGGACGATTTTTTAACAAATAAAAAATCATAATAAATAAGTGAAAAATAAAAAGATAATTGAGAAGAGAGGATTTGCATTGACCAATCGCCGACTGCGGCAGATTTGAATCTTCTGCTCCTTCACTGGAAGCTCGCACGCAGGATTCATTTTCTCTGAGAAAGCCAAACAAGAAGAAGGAGAGCGAGAACGAGAAGGATATTATTATTATTATTGTTATTAATGAAAAAGCAAGCAAATAATTATCAGATCTAACAAACACTTGGGAGGAGCGGTTACACAGAGCCAGAGAGAGAGAGAGAGAGAGAGAGAGAGACAGAAGAGAAAATGATAACGATACCGTATTTGACCGCTTTATCGACCTACTTCAGCTACGGTCTTCTCTTCGCGTTTGGCCAATTGCGTGATTTTTTCAGGAAGTTCGTCGATTGGTGGAAAACGAACAATCTCCAGGTTTTTTGTCGCTTTTTTTAAATGATTTTTCTCTTGTTTTTGGATTTTGTTGTGGTAATGATGTTGTTTCTCAGGGATATGCACCGATCTGTTTGGGACTAGAGGACTTCTATATTCGTCGTTTGTATTTGCGAATTCAGGTACGCACTTTTATTCCTTCTGCGAAGTTTTTGTTTTTGTTTGGTTATCGGATGCTTATTTTGATGGATCGTGGAAGAAGAATTAGAGTGCATAGGGTAAATCTCTTTGTATAGAGTTTGATGCTATTGTTTTTGCGAGTTTAGATGATTGCCTGGTATTATGAACTAAATTTACTGGATCTTGATGATTCTGCATGGACTCTTGTGTTTTATTGCTAGTTTTGATGTACTTGAGGTGGATTGATTTGATTTTTTTAAAGGCGCTTTTCCTTATAGGTGTGTTAATTCAATGGTCTTAACATTGTTATTGTGGCATGACGGTGGGTTGGTATGAGTGTTTTAGTTAGTGGTTTAGAGCTCTTATTTTGGTACCACCATGCAGGACTGCTTTGGACGACCGATCTCAAGTGCCCCTGACGCTTGGTTTGATGTGGTTGAGCGTTATTCCAATGACAATAACAAGACATTGAAGTTAGTCTTTTGTCAGTTTGCTTGCAGTTTGTGGTTTTATCAGTTGAAATCTGTGGTAACCTGATATGGAATTGCTAATGCTTTGTGGATAATTGGTATCACAACATGCAGACGGACTACGAATATTAATAGGTGCCTAAACTTGGGATCATACAATTATCTTGGCTTTGCAGCAGCTGATGAATATTGTACACCTCGTGTTATTGAGTCATTGAAGAGGTTTTCACCTAGTACTTGCAGTACTCGAGTGGATGGAGGTGAGCAGCCAACTTGCAAGATGTTTCTTTGTTGCTAGTTCCTCTGTTATCTGCTTTTCTGATACATATTTTTCTTAGGGACTACTACTTTGCATAATGAACTGGAGGAGCGCGTGGCTGATTTTGTCAAAAAGCCAGCAGCTATAGTCTTTGGTATGGGATATGTGACAAACTCCGCCATCCTTCCTGTCTTGATTGGGAAGGTATATGCACATCAAGTCCTGTTTTGCTTATGTTGCTCTTTCGAAATCATAAACTAATTTCCCTTTCTATTATTTATTAACAGGGAGGGCTCATCATTAGTGACTCATTGAATCACAACTCAATTGTCAATGGTGCTCGGGGATCAGGAGCCACAATACGTGTTTTTCAACATAATAGTGAGTTCTGACTTCTGAATAATAGCAACTTATTTCTCCATAAAGAAATGGAAATTTATCCTGCTTATTAATCTGTTAACTTTCTCTGCTTCAGCACCATCTCACTTGGAGAAAGTATTAAGAGAACAGATTGCTGAGGGGCGACCAAGAACGCATAGACCATGGAAGAAGATAATTGTTATCGTCGAGGGTATCTATAGCATGGAAGGTGAACTCTGCAAACTTCCAGAGATTGTTGCAATATGCAAAAAATACAAGGTCAAACTTCTACGTTCTCATACACAACTCATTATGTGTCATCTTTGCAGTCAGCTTTTACCTAGGAAGTGTTTGAGTTGTCTCTTTGTGAGGAGCAAATTACATAACGAAAAAGATTAAATACTTTGAAGAAGTGTCCCTTCAGGTAACTTGTGATTAAAATAAGTTGAATTTGGTGTTATTAAGGACATAAATGGTATGTGAAAATATATGTTATATCTTGTGCTTTTCTTCTGTTTTTCGTAGACACACTTTTCATAGCTTAACCCTTGATTCACTTACTAGAATGACATGTCTATTGTTATTCTGTGCTTTGTAGGCCTATGTTTACTTGGATGAGGCTCACAGTATTGGAGCTGTTGGAAAAACAGGAAGAGGTGTTTGTGAACTCTTAGGAGTGGATACTGCTGATGTGGATGTTATGATGGGAACTTTTACAAAATCATTTGGATCATGTGGCGGTTATATTGCTGGATCCAAGGTTTTAGTTATGCAACTATTATTAGTTTTATTACGAACCTTTGGATTGTGTAGAAAAGATAGGTGCTTATCTTTATTTCTCAATTCTCACTAATTTCTTTTCCTCATTTCCATTAATAAGAGAATTATTTCAACATGAGAACAAACGTTATCATTTTCGTTCTACCTTGATCAAGATTCTACTTTACAGTTATATATCTTTAACAACATTTATATGTAGTAAATTTGGATCAGAATTATTCTTATCACTTTATAAAATTGAAGTTCGTTTGATCACGATCCTCTGCAACTTCTTTTTATTATGTAGAAGGTGATAACTTTCATCTATCTGCCAGGAAGACTCTAATCCATTTTCTGTAATATTCCTTTCTACAATGGCATGAAAGTCACTGTATGACAATTGACATTCTCGATGGTCATTACAGGCCCTCTAAATGATTTGCAAATTTACTTTAGTACAACTTTTCAGTAGTTCTATGGGTATACTAGGTATGGTGACGAGTTATAGCGCTTGACAGTCTATTTTCATCTTTGATTCCTTTACATGCATTTTTATATGCCAAATATATTGGATTAACTAAGTAATTGACACCACAAGTGGGCTGAGGCCGTGATTTACTTGTTGCTTTCAGGAGCTTATTCAATATCTCAAGTACACATGTCCTGCTCATCTATATGCAACATCAATATCTCCACCAGCTGCACAACAAATCATATCTGCCATAAAGGTTATTCTTGGGGAAGATGGTTCATGTAGAGGTAATAGGTGCTCTCCCTTATTTTTCATTTGTTTTTATCCATTTTAGAAAAGAAAAATCAGTCATTTCTCTGCTTCAATTGCATGGATCCAACTTTAGATTCCAGCTTAATTTCCTAACAACTTACGATTCTTTTATGTCTTTTTAGGGGCTCAAAAACTTGCAAGAATACGTGAAAATAGCAACTTTTTCAGGTCAGAGCTGCAGAAAATGGGTTTTGAAGTCCTTGGAGATAATGACTCTCCTGTGATGCCTATAATGCTTTACAATCCTGCAAAAATTCCTGCATTTTCCCGGGAGTGTCTGAGACAAAAGGTAAGATTGCAGTTAATATAGCAGCAACTTATATTAAGATTAATCTTTTCATGTATAAGTGGAGGGTTGGTTGCTGTGCATTTTACTGTTTTCGTGGTTTCTTTACAGGTAGCCATTGTGACAGTTGCTTTTCCAGCTACCCCTCTACTTTTGGCCAGGGCACGTATTTGCATATCTGCTTCACATTCCAGGGAAGATCTTATCAGAGCTTTGGAGGTATGCACGTCTAATTTGTGATTATTATTATTATTTGGTGTTTTTGCATTATGTTACTGGTGCTAAAGACAGGAGGGGGCTTGGTGCATAAAAACTTTTTTATTGGTATTCAGTATCATTTTCATGTCTGTGAGTGAAGATATCTCTTTATTGGATAGTCATCCAATGATTGAGGATTCATATAAAAGGAAAAAGATGAAGTCTGACAGTTGCCAAGAAAATTAAGTAAAATTTTTATGCTATTTAAGCTTGCTCATCCAATTATGTATATCTTTGCTTGACATTTTCAATACCTGCAGTTGCAGCATGTATTCTGAAAATACTGTGTAGAGGGCTAATCAGTTTTGGATATGTGACATTAAAATTCAAAGCCTTTGATGACGAATACACCCTAACACCAACTTGGCTAAGATGTGTTATCTTCGATCAATGTTATACCGGAGCGAGAATTGATTTGTAAACAATGAGAAACTAATTCAGAGTTTTTTTTTTTTTTGGAAAATAAAACTAATTCAGAGTTGTTTTCTCTTTGACAGGTTATCAGTCAAGTAGGTGACTTGGTGGGCATAAAGTACTTCCCTGCTGAACCCCATAAGCAGGATCAGGATCAAGACCAGGATCAGAGTGGAATGAAGTTGGATTAAATAGATTATTCGAAAATGGTTTAGGATTCAGGAGCAACTTTGAGACTTAATCGAACGAAGTATGGGGTTGGGTTGTTGGTTGACCACCGTCTCATAATATCTCTCTGAGAATCACAGTGTGTTAGGACATGCCTATAGTCAATGTTATTCTCCAAGTGCAAAGGGGGGCTGGGTATGTAGAGAAACAAACCCAATTCCTACAGTATGGTTTCCGCCTAGAACTAAAAATTAGGTATCTTTCGAGGGTATAGCAATTTTTGCTTGTTTATCGGTATGACTGACCAATCCATGTTGTGTAAATAGTTGCATGCACACCTAAAACTTATTCTGGCAGTGAACTTCCGAGATTTGATATGTTTGGTTCAATTTCTTGATTGAAAATGGTTATAATGACTCTAAAGGAACGACCGAATATGCTTACTGCTTCATGTGTTGATATGCTACCTTTTAATCCAAATCTGTACCGGCTTTGTTTATTCATTAGGTAGTCGTTTTCTCTTGATAAATAACACCATAACCCATTATTCACTAGATTACTAAATACAATCTGAATAGTTCAACAAACGGCCAAGATTTGATAACAAGATGGGTTACAATGTCCTTTGAGCTCTTGAAACAATGCATGGCTGTTCCAGAAGATGAGATCCAATGGTTCCCAAAACACAACCAGTGACAGGGTACTAACAGAAGATAAACTCAATCACAATTAACCCTTTCCCAACAGTTTGGAATATAATATAAGTTTAGAACCAAAATGCTCATGAAAGAAACAATATCAATCGAAGTTATTGCAACCCGATATAGATGCTTAATAAAACAAGCAATACATAATTATCATAAGTGTCAAACTTCCAATTGAAGTAATAGTTGGCTTCATGACATAAAATACATGTTCAAAAACTAAAGAGCATCATCAGATCATATAGCTTGAACTTAGGTTTTGAACAATTTTATTCATCTTAGGCAAAGTAAGGCATTTCCCTTTCCTTCAAAACACAAGTACTAAAACAAAAATCATCAGAATGTCATATACCTGAACATTGCATTGCACCGAACTTAAAAATGCATTCATAAAGTGCAACAAAAGCACTAATCAAAATATCCTAACCCAAGTTCAAGGAAAAAAAAATATATAACTATTTCTAATACTATGAGATCAAGAACAAAATAGCTCAAACTACCTTCAGACCATGATGCAACTTGAAATTACCATGGCTGAGATATAATCCTTTCTTGAAAACCAAAATCTACGAAATCGTCACGTCGAAAACCATTCACGAAAACCCTTTTCCGAGCTTCTGAATCGCACAAAACATCTTTCTTCTTGACCCAACAGCATTAATCCCCATATCCTTCAAATCCTCCAGTGTCAGCATTGGTAAAACCTCATCATCAACCTCATGAATTTCGAAAACAGGTGCATACCTCCCTAACCCTATACTATTCAGCCAAATTCTCACACCATCATTCCTATAATCCCTGGCATCGTTATCCGACGGTCCGGACAATTCGACACCTTCAAGATGACGATTATGGTTATTGTTCCTTGTCCTAATTCCCCTTGTATTGTAAAACATTTCCCTCTCATTTCTCTCGTTCCCATCACCCAAATTCTCAAGAGAATGAACTGGGCTATCTTCTTTCAATGGACTCTCCGAATTCTCCAAACCAAATTCCCTATAACTATTTTCCATATCCTCACCACCACTATACTTCTCATCTCCGTCCACATTTCCGCCGGCAAAGTCTCCACCTCCGTCGTCAATTTTCGAGACCCAATTGGATCGGACCCTCTTCGTGGTGGCATTCGACGCTCTTTTCTTCGAATCTTTCACCCTCCAACTCGCAAGTGCAACTGTGTCCAAATTAGGCTCTCTATCATCATCTAGGGTTTCGGCGAACTCGCCGGTGGTAGTTAAATTTGTTAAAACTCGAGTCTTTGAACCTTTACCTGAATCCTTCTTACTATGATCAAGAGAAAGGTTGTTGTTATGCTTCCACTGTCTGTTTCCCATCGTTCTTCGAGCATGAACTCCGTCGTAGATATGGTCGCCGCCGATTTCTCCCAATCGAACGCTAGGTCTACGCTGTCGTTTTGAACCGACGGCTTCCGAGGAAGTGACGGTGTTTGAACCACCTCCAAAGCCGTCAAGCTGACCCTCCGGTGGCTGTGTCTCCGCCATGTATGACGACAATATCAAGAATTCCAAGATCCAAAAAATGTTTCCGGCTTCCTTTTAGGGTTCCTAAATGTCTCTACACGTATATCTATAGATATATATAGAGAGAGAGAGTGGAAGACAGAGAGAGAGAGAGAGAGAGAGAGGTGGAAGAGGAATTCGAAGAGAGTGGAGTGAGTTCTTGCTGCGGAGAAGGAGACTACGGAGGTCAAGTGGGTGTTTGACACGTGGCTTCCTCAATTAGGGTGACGATAGCTATCGTTTGGAGAGTGGAGACCCACAAGTGAAAGGAAAGAGAGTTAAACGACATCACAAGGGACGAAACGACAATTGTCGTGTTATCATTAGTTTGCTTTGTTTCTTTTTCCAAAAAAGAAAAGAAGAATTCGATGAAGTTATGGAAAATGGCGAATTCGTAAATAATAACAACTATGATGCTGGAGAGCCATCGTATCGCAAAGTTTTGTATTATTAAACTTTTTAAATTTTTTTATTAGGAAATTTTAGATTGGTTATGACGATGATAAAGACGATTTATTTATAAATTATTATATTAATAACAATTTTATAGCATATAGGTTTATTTAATTTAATGTATATCTTAAAAGTTTTTAAAATTATGAGATTCAAATTAAAAGTTTTTTTGGTGACTATCCATCAAATGTTGCATAAATGTCGATCTGATCCGATAAATGAAAAACTTAATAGGTTTAACTTAATCTTGAATTGTATAATTTTTCGATCTAGTCTTTAACTTTTCAGTTTGATTTACCTTAATAATTCTTGTGGTTTAAAATTAATTAATTAATTAATTAATCAATCGGTATTTATAAAATAATAAAATTTCATAAACTGAATAAATAAATTAATTTTTATTTAATAATTTTATTTTTCAATTAAACTTCAAATTCTTTGATAAATAAGGATATTTTTTTAATCATATTTTAAAATTTTTAATTTTATTCAATTTTTAAATAATTTTATGATAGCCTAATACTGATTGAACCTTTTAAACTTTAAACCTCTTGTTTATTGATTTTTCGATTTAGTTTTTAAAACATTGACTAAAATTATTTAAAAGTTAAATTTAAAATTAAAAAAAAAACCTAAAACATTATACACATTTGGACATATTATCTTATTATAATTTATAAATATTGGTGGCTACAAATTTCAATCATTACAAAAAAAAAAACATTAACAGAGTAAATTGTATAGAAAAGCCCCAGACTTTGAAGAAGAAAACATAATTTCAAAGCTCCAAGAAAGGGTCTCTCAGCTGTCAAAATCATCGTTTGGAGCCTCTCTCTCTCCCTATTGCAACCTTTCGCGTGATGGTCATTCGGGTTGCTAATCCACTCGACTGACTTTCTGTAAGTCTAGTGCCTTAAAGCTTAAGCGGAGGCATTCTACGGGACAGTACAAGTACCTAACTTGGCGGATTCATCCAAAATCTCGAATGGTGCTCACCGGTACCTGTTGAATTTTGGGGCATCTTTACCGAGCTCATGATCACGTGGAACCTCGGGCATCACCGCATCAAATTGGAGGCAAACTCGATGGCGACCATCCACCTCATTTCTTCCTCGGTCAGGCGGAGTATGATTTTAAATCCCATTATTCAATGGATTCATGAACTACTTACTCAGAACTGGACAGTTATCTCTCGACATATCTTTCACGAGAATAACAGATGTGCGGATTGGTTAGTCAATTATGCGGAGAATTTTGAATTAGGAACTGTTTGTCTTAATACTACACCCTTAATGTGCCACAGTATCTTCTTGGAGGATATCTTGGGAATCTGTTCCCCTCGTCTCACCATGAAGTTTTGTTTCTTCCCTCTTTATTAAAAAAAAAGCTACAATCATTTGGTAAAGCACAAAGCAAACCGTGCCCAGGACTCTGCTCCAGTGGATAAATTGTTGTTCTTTTTACAAACTTTTGATGATCAAGAGCAGGCTTTCGGAAACTGCAAACTGTTGAAAACTTTCTGATAAACCCTGCACAAAACTGCTCTTCCACAGCACAAAATACACACAAGCAGCAAACTCAAAGATGGCAAAACACAACAATGGCAGAAGAATAGCCTATATTGATTGACAATCAAAACCAGTAAAGACAAGATAGTGTGCTAGTATTCGAGGAACTAGCTCCTCCAGCCTTAGGCTCAACACAACGTAAAATGACAGAATCAATTGCATGCCTATTCCCCCTCACCCCCGTACTATTTTATTCCCATGTCAGAGTAACTAACTTTCCCTACCTATGACAACTTTACCCACCCTTGTGTCCCCCAAATGACAAAGTCTACCCCTCTAAGGTATTGGTCTTTCGTCTATGATCAGTGAGCATAATTGCTGGCCTATGGGTCGTATCATATACACGTCAACTATAATTGTCACGAGCAAGCAAATTTAACTCACAAAAGTGCAGCATGAAAGGTTGAAGGCCAAATATCTCAGCTACACAAAATTAATTTGATGCACCAAAAAATAGTTGACATGGTTAATGGGGTAACTATATCAAAGTCTTATCAAAGAAGACATTCCCTTATCTACACCAACATCTCTTATATTTGATTATCTTTATTTCACTTTACCTTCAACTATGTACCTTCTTTTTTTTCAAGGCAAAAAACATTATAAAGCTACCATTATGATGCCAATTCTAAGTGTGATTACCAACTTGTAAATCCTCATTAACTTTAAAAAACAGAAGAAAACAAGTACTTACGAATTGGCCGCTTCTTTAAACCCTTTTTCGATCGCAGGAATAAAATTTGACGGTATAGCTTGTCCTATTATCATGTTTTCAAACTCAAATTTGGTTGACGAGTCCAGCGCAAGCGGCTCAATATACCTGTTCAAAAATTTCAAAACAGTTATCTCAAAACTGACTCTTCAGAATAGATATGTTCCGGAACTCCAGAAGGTTTGCAACCAAAAGTTCCTCCATGGAGTCCATAATAGCTGAGATCATCAAGGAACTTAAGGAGCTGATTCTACTAAAAAATCTCAACCAGAATTGCAGCACACACATCTTATCTTCATTGAACATCTAGCTCATTGAACTACTACAGCTTGATCAAGTCTCTTAGTGTAATCTTTTCTTTAATTAGTTCTTACCCCCTGTATGTACGCAAGGATGGTTAAGGGTACTCCCCTCATTATCTTTGCTTAATTACCTTTCTCAATTTTTTAATTTAAGTGAACATTTTTTTTTAATTTTAAAAATAGTTTCCATAAATTCCTAGCAATTAATGGTTGAAATGGTGAACTAGCTTTCAAGCAACAAACAACAGACGACGATGCAAGATCAAATATTCAGCTGCATAAGCCAATGTTGGGTATCATACAAAATGCACTCACAAATATTCCCTCAAAATGATATATTTACTGTGAATCAAAGGACCAACAGAAAACAACCATGGATGACCTAAATTTCAGAGTGCCTAAGGCAATGGTTGAAAGGTGTGGAAATCCAGGAGATATTATCCTGATTTCAAAAGATATTTCAAGATTTCATGAATAATTTTCAAGAATCAATTAGTTAAGATTAGCTTGATTTGCATAAGAAAGGGACAGTGGTACTATACCTGATTCCCTAAATCAGTCTATTTCCTTATTAGTCCTTTATGCAGTGTGTATATACATATTGTAACACCATTCAGTTTAAAACATAAGAATAAAAATCACTCCGCAAAAGGATATTGTACAAAATGCACACGCAAATATTACCCTCAAGATGATATATTTATCCTGAACCAAATGACTGAAAGATATGATGGGAACTTATTGTAAAAAATAACAACTTGAAGGAACTTCAGCAGAAGAACAAGGTTGTCTCCAAAATTAGAGCTTAAAGAACACGTAAAAGTTGTAGCTCAGAATACCACCAACAAAGACAATGCCAAACCCAATTGAGTCACCAAGGATTCCCTCTCACAACCATTACAAAGAAGGGAGAAACACTAAAACAAAAGAAAACAGGTGAAGATGCTCCTTGATCATAATTTCATAGAAAAAAGGTCATTTTTCCTTGGAGACCAACTGATAAGTGATTCAAATGCGGATTTTAACATACCAACTAGCATTTATGAATCCTAAACAACATAACAATATTTGCTTACCCACACACTCGTCCATATTGACCTTGCCCTCCACTTTGCTTCTTATGCAAATAATCAAAATCTGCACGTTGAGTAATAGTTTCTCTGAAATTCACACGAGGTTTCCCAACAGTTGCATCAACCTTCTCAACCAAGAGAAGTGTAAGGGAAAAAGAACAAAATGCCTGAGTATATATACATCAAAAAGAAAAATCAAAACTTCAAATAGTAGAGACAAAGACCTTGTATTCTCTCCTAATGCGCTCCACATAAATATCCAAATGTAATTCCCCCATTCCTGAGATAATGGTCTGTCAAAAACAGCATTAGCATGATGTACCAGTTCTTTGTTGCACAGCACAGTGAACAAAGTCAAACCAATTCACAAGCCAAACCTGTCCACTTTCAGGATCTAAGCCCACACAGAAAGTGGGATCCTCTTTCTGAAAACGATTCAAAGCCTTGGAAAACTGATAAAGAATACCACAAGTAATATTTAAAAACTGAGCTGTACTAAAAACCAAGTTAATGGAAGTAACTTTCATTTGTATATCACTCACTTGCCCCCCAGAGTCTTTTGAAACTGGTTGAACAGCTAACGACATAACTGGTTCAGGGATATTCATAGAGGTCATAGTGTATTTAATGGATCCATCAGTAAAAGTATCTCCTGTTTATCCAGAAAGTAAGAATAAGATAACAAGGAACTAGAACGGTAAAAGCGATGGGAGAAAACAAAAGGAATTGAGAAGCATAATCTGAAACCGAAATTCATTTTATGATGTAGTACATAAGTCCAAACACTTGTACTCTTTCTATCAAATGCCAATGCAATCATTTTTCTACATTCATTTACTTTGAGAAATTAAGATCCAAAACAAGTACAAAATTATTGTGTTTTGCCACATAAGCAAATAAAGTAGTTAGACCTGAAGCACAGTCCACACCAAAAACTGCAACAATTTGCCCAGCATGTGCCTCTTGAATGTCCTGCAGCAAAATCATCCATGAATAGTAAATTAGATGGATCTCATAGAAATCACGGCATATCTTAAGGCAGTACAGACAAAGCCACATCTATAAAGCACACGAGGATTACTTCCACAAGTATCGAAAAATATCACACAAGAACTATCTGGAAAATTACCTCCATTTCATCAGAATGCATCCGAACCAAACGAGGAACCTACATTAAGATGTTAAAGTATCAGAAATGAAAGAACAATTCACTAGTTCACGCTTGTCTATACTACACACATTACAATTCAGAACAGGCAATTACCAATAAACTTGAATTTTTTTAATTAAAAAAAAGACACTTTGCAACATTTATGCTGGCTTCAAAACTAAAAGCCCATTTCAATTAATATAAACCATAATGGTCCACATTTATCTGAACCAGAGGATCAACGTGATCCTACAAACATTAAACAGTAAGAATTAACACTTCTGTCTCCAACTTGCTTAAAAACGACTGTCAACTTGCATGGCATATGTGGTTAAATTTATCTGCTGCAACCTTTTCAAAAGTTCCAACTCTATTAATACCACATTCCACATACTTTGTTGTTACCATATTTTAACGTAGTAAAAACATTAGTCTACCCTAATTCTAGCCTACTTTGTTAAAAACTTATTGCTTAACCCCTTTCCCTACATCAAATGGTATTAGAGCAAAAGATCCTATTTACTTTGGAGGACTTCAGCTTCAAGGACGCAACTTCAATTTTTTACTTGTGAAGAGAACGGTGGCATTTCCTTTGCTTGCTTGAAATGAAAGGTGAACTTAACCCAATATAAAGAACTAAAATCAATTTATGAAGAGGATGGAGAAGTTTCATAGGCTGCTAATTAACGGCCTGATTTTTCTATGAGTTACAAGTCATGCAATGGAACTTGGATGTGAATGCTTGGAATTTTGGGGTTACAAGTGAATTAAGAGAGATCAGTTTCTTGAAAACTAATCAACTACAAAGTCAAATTAGAATAGGCCAAATATGCATTGGTTTAATTGTAGCAAAGGGTATTGCCTTCTCGGGATAAAGGGAAACCCAAAAGCATCATATATGCTGATGTTATTCTTAATGAGGATCGAGGAACTTGATGCAAACCACATGTGTCATGTTCGATGCTGGACAGAATAAGTACAAGGACTATAAAGCTTTAATTGTTTGCTCACAAGCCCAATACTCATGCAAGCTGGACTAATCTCAGCCATGTCCCTGTCTACGGCATAAACAAACATGAATTTTCTCCTCCTGGTGGTCCGAATTCAGCTTTTCAAAGAGGCCACAGAGAGTCACCCAAGCCTAATACAGGAATGCTGGGAGCAAGATTATAATTTATTGGACAAGCTTATAAATGATTTAGGAGCAGCTTTTGGAGAAGTCTATGCAAATCCAATTATTGTGGTATCAATATCTAGAAGAATTGAGGACCACCTTGCTCCTCCAAAAAATGAACAATGATCGTCAATTTTGACAGAACTTTGTGGGGTATGCATTTAGCAAGTCAGCTGAAAAGGCATTTGTTCTTTCATTTGAAGGACTGTAGGTGGGTATGGTTAAAGAAAACAGAGTTAAGAGAAAAAGAAATTTGTTAAAGACTCTTCGTGATCAACCAAGGAAGAGAAGGACAATAGTTCAATTTAGAGATGGTAGATTTTCCTTTTGGTGCCTTACAAACTTAGGGAAGAAGCATTGGCAAATCTAAGTACAAAGGGCATCATTCATCGTCTAGAGAAACCTTGTCAAGAAAAGTAATCAGGGGAAGGCTTTACCTAGTCATATCTATATTACTCCATAAACAAAGGATGGGTTCCATGATGTTGTATCTAACATTACGCAATTCAAGTAATTGTCAAGATTTATGTTATGGCAGATTAGTGAAGATGTTGTAATTCTTATATAAGATTTTTTGGAGGATGGCTTGGGAAATCCACGAGAGCAAGCACTTGAAATGCAGAAGAGCTATTAAGACAAGTTAACTTTGACATCTACGAGGAGGATAAAAAATTTCAACAACAATTTGTAAACAATGTTTAAGAAGAAAAGGCATCTTGAATTAGGATAAACTCACCTTGATCTTTTTGCCTGTGTTTACGTTAACTATAAACTCACCCTTTCGAATTACACCCTCATAAATTCTTCAAGAGAAAATGAAAAGTAAGCAAGCAAAAACTGTAATAAGTGAAAAATGGCAGTATAAATTAATGGCATAGAATGTGCAAACATAGAATAAATAGCAAAAATATCAAAGGTACCATTATGCCTCTGAAGGCCATACCTCAAATATGTTAACTGACCAAAACGCCCCTCCTCTAATTTAAAAGCCAATGCCACAAGTGGTCCGTTAGGTGTTCC
Source organism: Erythroxylum acuminatum (assembly GCA_026284645.1). Classification (NCBI taxonomy): domain Eukaryota; kingdom Viridiplantae; phylum Streptophyta; class Magnoliopsida; order Malpighiales; family Erythroxylaceae; genus Erythroxylum; species Erythroxylum acuminatum. The sequence goes on along the minus strand of JANKOD010000009.1, from coordinate 2,308,493 downwards.
TGATAATGTAATCTACATCTTCTTTGATTAGGTTTTCACAATTTACTTTGGAAAATGAAAAGAGAGAATATTGTTCATCTTAGTACCTTCTCTTCATTCTTCGTTTGATCAAGAGCATAGTTACTAACTTCAGTAGGGCAAGGCAAATATCTAAGTACTCCATCAAGAAGTGGTTGTACCCCCTAGAGTGAAAAAAGGGCAGAAGATGAACAGAATAATCACTGGTAGTAAAGGTGCCAAAAGCGCCAATTTTCAGCAATAGCAGACACAACTGATTTTGGATATATAGGAAGGGAGAACTACCTTGTTTTTGAATGCACTACCCATGAACACCGGAACAAATTTTCGTGCAACAGTAGCCCTACGAATTGCACCCTACTCAACATGAAAAATATCAGAAACATTGAAAAAGTACTGAAAACAATATAGAGGAAAAAGAATCAACCTATCACATATATAGCCATACAAGAAAGAACATATTTTATTACACCTCAAGATCAGTATTTGAAATAGGTTCATCTATAAGAAAAGCATCAGCAAGTTTATCATCAACTTCAGAAACCACTTCAATCAGCTCATGCCGTTTTTCAGCAACTAAAGGCCCCATCTCAGCTGGCACTTCTCCTGTAATGATGTTTTCACTGCAGTAACCAACAAAACAGTAAGCACAACATAACTTAAGCTTATGCAAGCCAGAAAGACACCCTCAGCTTCAAAAACACACCCATTAGAACCATTGAAGTAATAAGCTTTCAACTGCACAAGGTCAATAAGGCCCTGAAAATCCTCCTCCAACCCCATGGGGACCTGGACAGCTGCACTGTGATGCCTTAGTTTACTCCTTGCCTGAGATAAATAATAAAGCATTACCAGGACAAGAACCACAAGACCATTGCTTTCTTCACCAAAACAACAACAACAACACCTAGTGAGAGTTCCACTGAGCATGAGGTTTGGGGAGGTCCATGAGTACACAGCCTTACCTCTATCAGGTAGAGATTGCTTTCTTCACCATTATTACTTAATTACAACATCAAACTAGGCGTGACTAGATGAAATAATGAGCAACACATATGAGAACCCAAAAGAAATACCTGGTTCAACACCTTCCATGGATCAGCTCCCATACGATCAAGCTTATTAATAAAGACAAGTCTAGGGACCTCATATCTCCTCATTTGCCTATCCACAGTAATAGACTGACTCTGAACTCCACCCACACTACATAAAACAAGAATTGCACCATCCAGAACACGCAAAGCTCTCTCCACTTCTATAGTAAAATCTACGTGCCCAGGTGTGTCAATAATATTAACCTACACCATTACCACAAGAATCAAACACTTAGAAACTACAAAAATAGTAGAAACGGGACTAAATCAATAAAAAAATAGAAAGACTTGGGACTCACCTGATAACCATTCCAAGTGCAGTAAGTAGCAGCAGACTGGATGGTAATTCCCTTTTCTCGTTCCAAGTCCATGGAGTCCATTTTGGCGCCAACACCGTCGCGGCCGCGCACCTCGTGGATCTCGTGGATACGGCCGGTGTAGTAGAGAATGCGCTCGGTGAGGGTGGTCTTGCCGGAATCGATATGTGCAGAGATACCAATGTTGCGAAGGCGGTCCATGGACTCCTTCCACCATGGTTCTTTGTCTTCCTTTGCACGAGCGAGGTTGGAAAAGTAACGGAGATGGAAGTTTCCCTGGAGTAGAACGGCTGTTGGAGACGTAGACAGTGTAGGTTTGGTAACAGAAAAATTGAAAGAGAAGAGGAATCGTAATCCCTTGGGTGATCGGGCCATGGTGGCTGTGACTGTGGACAACTTGAGGTTTTGAGCTGGGTTTCACCTCAGATTAGTAATTCTTAATAATAATAATAATAATAATAATAATAATAATAACGACGACTTTAAAACAAGCGGAAAATTCGAGGTGTTTAAAATGTATTTTACTGCGCTCGTGGACGAGACAAAATCTCCTGTCTAGTTTTATGATGTCTTATTTTATCTAATGAATCTCAATTATTAATTTATGCAAGTTTTACGTTTATTTTTGCAGGACTTATGTAGAGTCCATATAAATAAATGGTTGAGATTCATTAGACAGAATAAGACACCATAAAATTAGACAGAAGATCTGGACTCGACGACGAGACAAGATTCTTTGTCTAATTTTATGGTGTCTTATTCTGTCCAATAAATCTCAACTATTAATTTATGTGGGTTCCACGTTTATTTTTGTAGGACTTATACGGAGTCCACATAAATAAATGATTGAGATTCATTAGACAGAATAAGACACCATAAAACTAAATAGAAGATGTAAACTCTGTTTCGCAAGTAGGTTAATTACTGTCTCCTTTTACTTCTTTTGACTTCTCGACTACTCGGCAACTACATTGTCGATTTGAATTTGTAGCTGAATTCAGAAAGAGGTCGTGAGTTTTAGAGCGTGATTTTGATGTTTTCTTCTCGCGATCAAAGTTTTGAGCTTGTTCAACTTTTGGGGATTCTTGTTTGGTGATTAGTTTCCGAATAAGGGTACTTTGGAATCCTTGAGCTTGGATTCTTATATCCAATATTTAATTTTTTTAAAACTAAAAATTGAGAAATATTTATTGATATCCTTGGAGAGAATTACTTGGATACATTTATAACAAATTAAATGAAATTATAGATATGAATTCTCTTAGATAAAGTTATTAAAAAATATATATTTGATTTTTAAAAATAAAATAAAATAATATAAAGTATTTATAATTTTATTAATAATTAATATAAAATAACTAAATATATATTTAGTTTATGATAAAATTATGAGAAAAATAAAAATACTTTTTTATATGTTTATGATTTATGAAAATTATAAGAAATTAACATGAAAATTTTTAAAATTATTTGGAAAATAGAAAGAAAAACCAAAAATCAGAAAAAAAAACTGACCCTAGAACATTGGGAAAGGAAGGAACAAAAGAAACTTGTTAAGCGGCCTGCATTTGTTCTAGCACAAAGCTTTGGGGCTTGTTTCGTATGGGAGCTTTAGGAGTCAATGGCGGGTTCTGGGGATGGAACTGGGACTCCAGAAGAAGAAGAAGGAAACCGCTTGGTTCTAATGCCTCCTCTGGTTCAACAGGACGAGGAGGACGTGGTTATCAGTTCCCATCAAAGCAAGCTGTTACTGCCGGTTCGCTCGCTCTGACTGGCGACACCATCGCACAAGTTACTGAGCGCTGGAGAAAAGCCAAGCCCTTCGAAAACGACAGCAAGGTCTGTGTTCCTGTCAATCATTTCTTTTTCTATTAATTGGTCTTGTTTTACTGGTTCCCTCGAATTGCTGTAATTTGCTAATAGTGTAATTATGATGAAGAAGAACAATTTATAAAGGCTCTTTTTGGTTGGAAATAAATGTTAGGTTCTTGTTCAGACAGATTTTCAAGTTATCTTAAGCAAGGGACTGAAACATATGTTGGCTATCTGCCCATGCAAATGATACTGAGTTAGTTTTGGAGAAGATTATTTTAACATTATTTACGAAATTCAAAATGAAATCACAAAGTAGGAAAAGGATTTGAAGAATATAACAGGGTTATGATTCTTTTGGTCTTCCTTCCTTTTTGTTTACAGCCTAACCTTGCTCATTTTTCTTATTACGCTATCGTGATGTGATAGTGTTTCATGTTATTTAACCGATAGAATCACTGGTTGCTGCTCATTTTCATTTGTGTTTGGCGAATTATTTATGTGCAGACAACATCAAATGCGTGACACATTTATGGGACCAATTCATCTTGTTTCCTAGTATCTAATGTCATGATAAAATGAACCAAAATGTTTCTTATCTGTGTATTACTTTCAGCTGTTAACTTTGTGCTTTGATACCCTTAGGATATCTTGCAGAAAATCTTTTTGCACCATGACTGGTTTCGTGCCTTGCGAATGACTTCATATGGGTTTCTTTTATATGGACCTGGTTCTTATGCGTGGTACCAATTCCTTGACTTGCATCTACCAGCTCAGACATTGCCAAATCTATTGCTAAAGGTACAATTACCTTCAGATTTCATCACGTGAACAAACATTATGGGAAAAACTGCTTTTGAAAAGCTGATCTTACTTGGCTTTCTACCAGGTTCTATTGAACCAAATTGTGCTTGGTCCGTCTGTGATTGCCGTCGTATTTGCTTGGAACAACTTATGGCAAGGAAAGCTTTCACAACTTCCACAAAAGTACAGAAAAGATGCTCTACCGACATTGCTTTATGGTAAAAAGTTTGGGTGGAAAACTTTTGTTGGTTTGATTTTTCATGTAATTTGAAACTCTCACTTCTTGCAATGCAGGATTCAGGTTCTGGATACCTGTCAGTGTGTTGAACTTTTGGTATAAAATCCTCTTGTATCTCTTAACTTTTCAGATTTGATTGACAAATTTTAAGCATTCTTTAGTTGATTTAGAACAAACATTGTATTAAATTTTTTTGTTTCTGTTTTTGGCTTTTCTTTCTGCTATGCCTAAAATTTGCACTCTTCTTTTTCTTTCTTTAGCAACTTTCCTTCAATAACTGGGAGAAAAACCTAGTTTTGTACCAGCATTAATCTTTTCAATTTGAAGATAAATAAAATACAGAAAAAGATTGATAACTTAATCAAACTTTTTAATTCCTAATTGGAGAGGTCTTTTGCTAGAAAATTTATCGAGCATACATATTTTTGGTTAGTGATACATATTAAATGCAATGGGCAATTATGCAGGGTGATTCCTCTTCAAGCACGAGTAGCTTTCATGTCAACAGGGTCTATCTTTTGGAATTTCTGCTTGTCTTCGACAATGAGCAGGTAAAATAATCTCCATCAATGATCTGTCAATCATTTGGAATTACATTTGATTTCAAATCTGAGCTATCTTTATCAGGTCCACACTTTAAGGCTTTTAAGTTATCACTTTTGCCTCTGATTGCATTCTAATGTTTGATTTAACATTAGCAACTGTAGTTTCGGTATACTACATTTCATTTTGTCTCTCTCTCAGAATTTGCACATGCAGAATTTTGTGTGCTGCAGTAAGAATTATTAATTGTTTTTGATTCGGCATTATTCATAAATAGTTTTTCAAGGTTAATGTCAAGAGTTTGGTAAACATTATGCAATTGTCACAATGTATTCATGCTATTATGTGAAATACAAAATAGATTGTTTATGTGCCAACTGGGCATGCCTTGGTATGGTTTTTTGTGCTTAATTATAGTTCCTTAGTGGTCTGGAGACTTGTTGGTTGTCCTTGTTGCATGAGGCTTTCCTAAGTTTGAAAAGCATCTTGTTATTAGCTTATTAGGTGTTATTGTACAATGTTAACAATATGCTGAAGACTTATATGCTAAAAGTCAGAAGCTCCGTTGTAATTTGGTAGAAACCAAATACTTTCGGGTCCAATTATTTCACACTTGTTTGATGTATTTAATGTTATCCCTTCCCAACACCAGTGTCAATGTTGGCATTCTAAACAAGAATATTCTGTTTTTACATTTGCTCTAGTTTCCCTAATTCATATCCTTGGTGGAAGAAAAAATGAAAGGAAGAGGAGAATACTTGATCAAAACACTAAAATGGTGAAAAGGGTGAGGCAAAACAAGAAGGCTGTGCTGCGGCATGGAGGAGATAAAAATGCTAATAAGGGAGTGCATAAAACATTTTTTCATTTTAATGCTAATTTCGGCAGAGAGTGAAGATGATACCAAATATTATGTGCGTCTGCTCTTGCTATAATGTTAAGAACATCGATCATAGTGGTTTTCTGCCTCAACTGACATATTGAAATAAACACATCTTTGTTGTCCAATGGAGTTTAGCAGCTATGTGTCATGTTATTGGAAAAAAGAGGACAAGGCTATGCCAATTTAGTGCTTCAAAAGCTGGTCATAGTGAATTAGCATTTTTCTTTCCTGCCTTGTTCCAGGCACCTAATGTATGAAAATAGAAGCCTTGACTTTGGTTATGGGAGTGTTGCTTTAGTGAAAAGGATCAACATCCCTTCTCACTCTACTTCTAAAACTTTTAATGCTTGGCAATAGCCAGATCCTTACGCATTGGATTCAAGACTTAATGCTATAGTATCTCAAATGAGTGTTCGCGTTTCCTTTCCCAAGTGATAAATTTTGTATGAGAATTTTGGTTGGGAAACCAAACTTATATAGGGTATTTGCGAGAAATGATTTAAATGGACACAGAAGTAAAAGGATAAGAAGCTTGTGGTTTGGATGGGCTAGACTATATTGTTTCAGACCACATGTTAAAATTAGAACATGTTATAGGAATGAGAAATGATATTTCAATGACTTCTTCTATTTTGTTTTTCCAGGGGATAGTTGATATGTTCCTTCTTTTGGACTGCTTATTCCGTTTGTACACTTCTAAGAACAGCCTTTGCAGGTAGTCGATAGTGGAGGCAAGTCATATTTAGAGTTCGAATGACATTCTAATTGAGAATGAGACGCAATGAATATTGTCTTGTCCAATTGCTATCATATGTGGCTTTCCTTTCAGGCATTGAACTTGATGGCTGTAACTGGAGAATTGAAAAGCTGGTTGCATTTACATTGCCTTGTAGTCTCCAAAAGTTTTTCCGATGGAGGTTCAGAGCATACCGAAAAAACTATATTTATACCAGCTTTTGTTCTTGGAATTTTGCCTATTTGTTCTTTATCCATCTTGGTAAAGAATTACAAATTGGGATACTTTTATTTAATAAGGCCTTCAAAAAGTTCTCCCAACCAACTGTACTCAGATTTCTATATTATGGTAACAATATACTGTTTCCCGGTTGATGTTGTTCTCACAGGTTATGTAGCATGGTGGCAAGTGATAAGTTTAGTTCCATTTCTCCCACCACTAGTTGCATACTGAAAGAAGCATGAAGGGGCTGAAGCCCCATTTCTAACTATGACTAAGTTCGAGAGTTTGTTCCTGCTAGTCTTTGACTTGGTTTTCATTTCTATAGTTTATAATTCAGAAAATTGTTCAAGAATGAAAAAGAGGTTCATAGCTAAAAGAATATATATATATGTGGCACCAGTGGAGTAGTAAGCTCACTGCACTTGTACTGTCCAATCATCATGGACATCTGAACATGGGGAAGAGTGTTGGAAAAGATGAATCGTGATATATATACATATATACGGGTCCAATCATCATGGACATCTGAACATGGGAAGAGTGTTGGAAAAGATGAATCGTGTTATCTCAGAGTACAAGTGCAGTGAGCTTTACTAACTCCACTGGTGCCATCAGTAACGTCATCGTGGAGAACAAATGTGGGCATATATGAAATCCAAAGTTAGAATTGGATTCTTTACTTGAATCTTTTTACTCCACGAAAATGAGCATCTCTGTTAAAAAAAATCAAAAGAACAACAAGACTTTATAGCATTGGAGAATATTTTGATGCAAGAAAAGCTGCAAGGCTTGCTTGAGACTCCATAAAGATAAAGAATCCATAGAACCCTTATGCGAAAGCAGGCAATATTTAGCACCATACGAAGTTGAGCTTGAATTCAGCAGAAGGAAGGTTGCTGATACCATCATGAGCAACAACGGAAGAAGGGCACCTCTAGTAGCTGGAATTATCGTGTGGTTTCCTCCTCTCCTCGTTTCATCCCTTGGCAACCCACACTGGTAAAACAATTTGCTTCTTGAGTTATCAAAATTTTCCATGAATGTAATAATTTATCTTCTTTTAGGGCATAAACAGAGGTGGACATGACGCATTGGAGGCGACACTTATGACAAGGTAAAAAGCCTCATAGTTGAACGATTAATAACCAACGAACGAATCATAGCTTTGTATAACATCACCTTTTGAATCACTTCCGCCTCTCCATGTTTAACAAAAAGAAGGCTTCACCTTCGAGTCTCCATGTTTACTGTACAGTATTTGCATTAATCTACTAATTCAACAACAAATCATTGCAGCTTTTTTACGGGGAGAGAATTGTCCATCCTTTTAGGTTCAATGATACAATTAGCTGGCTTTGTGGAAGGTTTATGGACTACATTGGCTTTTAACATCTAAGAATCTAAGCAATTTATCTTGTCAAAGAAGTTGCAACCAATCAAGCAGGAAATGAAGAAACTTTCTAGTGCTAATATTGGCAACATGCACCACCTTGTCAACACAGCTAGAAGAGAGTTGAAAGTTTTGTAACAACTGCAATACACTAGTCTTGGGAATCAGAGAATTGAAGTAAAGGAAAGGGAAGCATTACACAATTACTCTCAAGCACATTTATTTGATTACCCTATCCAACACAAAGAGCATTATTGGAATGGATGAAACATGGAGACAGAAAAAGCTTTAGTATTTCACAAGGCCATTGATTCAAGAAAGGCTAGAAACATAATTATCTCACTCAATCACAACAATATTGTTCTTGATTCTCAAACTCAGCTTATGCAAAGAGCTTATGAATACTTCACTGAGTTTATGAGCGAACCTACGAATGCACAATCTTATAAGCTATTTCTCAAGTAGATTCTAAATGACTCAATTTTATTAGAATATGCAACCCAATTAGCCAGACTTGTTTCATTACAAGAAATCAAGGATACAATTGTGTCTCTCCACCCTCACAAAGCCCCTAGACCAGATGGCTTCAATGTCAAGTTTTTCAAGGAAACTTAGTCCCTCACTGGAAACATGGTTTTGGAAGATGTGATGAAATTCTTTAGTAAAGGTACACTTCTTAAAGAGATCAATAAAACTTTATCACTCTTGTTCCAAAGAATGGTGAGTTGAATAGCTTCACTAATTTTAGACCAATTGCTTATTGCAATTCCTTGCATAAAATCATTTCCAAGCTCATAGGTCAAAGGCCCAAAGGAATTCTTCATAAGCAGATTAGCCATACTCAAGGTGCATATATACCTAGTAGATTAATTGGTGATAACATTATGATACTTTAAGAACTCATTACCAATTGCTCCAAGAGGAAAAGCAAACCCAATTAATTTATCAAAATTGATCTCAGGATACCATATGATAATGTTGATTGGAGCTTCATCATAATATTTTACAAGCTATGGAATTTTTAGGAATTTTCATAAGGTGGATTGAATAATGCTTAATGACTTCTTCTCATAACATCTTGATGAATGGACAACCTAGCAGGTTTTTCCAAAGTAGCAAAGGGATCAGGTAGGGAGATCCTTTATCTCCATACATCTTTTCCTTGGTGATGCAAACTCTCCATAAGATTATTGAGAATATATTGGTAAGGACAAAGGAATTCAAATATCACTTAAAGTGTGGTAAATTTAAACCAACCGATCTTTGTTTGCCAGATGATTTGATTCTTTTCTCAAAAGCTGATGCCATTTCTATCTCCACATTGATTAAAGCATTGAAAATGTTCCAAAAACTCTCAAGACTGTAAGTAAATTATTCAAAAAGCAATATTTTTCTATCTAAGAGTGCCTCGGATCTTTAACAATTGATTTCAACCTTAACTAGTTTTCAGTCATAAGAATTCCTAATGAAATATTTTGGCATCGCTATCACTCCTCACATATTAAAAGCGAGGGATTTACAACAGAACTACTTGATAGAATAAAAGCCATAATTTCAGCTTGGAGCTCTATATATCTTTTGAGAGTAGGGAGAACATAACTTATTAATTTGGTTCTCAACACCATCAATACCTATTGGGCAGCCCGTTTAGCTTTTCCAGGATCAATCTTGAAAGTTATAGATGGTATGTTCAGTAACTTTTTATATATTGGAAGCAAGGAGAAAATCCAAAAAAATAGGGTGAAATGGAAAGAAATCTGTACACCTAGGAATCAAGATGGTTTGGGGATTTGTTCCATTAAAACTATCAACTCAATATTGCTTACAAAAAGGCTATAGAGACTAATGGAGGACAAGCAATCTCTATGGCGTATATGGATACATAGCCACTTCATCAAGAACCGTAGTATCTAGGTAATAAATTGTTCACACTTTTCCTTTACTACTTTTAAAGCTACTTTAAAGACAAGGGATAAGCATAAGACTACCTTCATTATGCTGATAGGTAATTGGAGGTCACTTAAGTTTTGGTATGATAATTGGCTTTTTGTGGGACCATTGACTAATTCCAATGTAGGTGACTCCCTAAAGAGTTCAATTCCCTTAGAATCTTTAGTTGCTATAACATTACAAAAATTTTAGAACTCAACACTTTCCAACTCTCTAGCTAATGAAATATATGGAACTTACTACAACACATTCAAAGACACCCACATGATGGTAATTATTTAAATTCATCTTGTAAGAAGTTTTTTTCAAACACCTTCCTAAGCTATCATAGACTGAAGCCACCTGTTTAAGTTATCTTCAACCTCGAGTAGCATTCAATTTATAGATTGCGATGAAAGGAAGATTAAGAATAGTCAATAAGATAGCCAAATACACACAATTCACTAGCTAGTGTTGTTTATGTAGAGGAGTGAAGGAAACTAGTGAACATATATTCTTCAAATGTCACTATATTATAGACACATGGAGGGAGCTGCATAACAAATGGACATTAATTGCTGAAATTGATAATCCAGACAGTGTCTAAACCCGACGGTTGAACTACAGAAACAACACTACTAGTAAATGCTTTTGGATAACCTTATCTTTGAAAACCACAACTATATGGGAAGAAAGGAATTTCACAACATTTCAAGACAAAAGCATTCATTAGGAGCTATTTTATAAATAATTGGTATAATAGAATAAGCTCCAAATAAGCTTACAAAAGAAGAAATTCCAGCAAAAGCAAAAATTCCAACAAAAACAATACCTACTTGTGTATTGAAATGTGTAGTGATATGTGGTTAATTGATTTTACATTTATTCCATAACACTTAGTTATTAATGATAAAAAATGCTTATGACATTTAGTTCATATTTGGTTTTAGGTACAATTCAGAAGTGAAAGAGCTAAAGTGAGTCGAAAGCATAATATTTGAGCTATTTTTTGGAGATTCACAATCATTTGTCTTCATAGAGCAAGAATGAGAATGATTAAAGCAAGAGAAGATAAGAAAATGCATGAAGATGAAGAGTATATGTTGAAAACATCAAGATGAAGAGTGTTGGAAATGACTCACGGACATGGCATAAAATTCATGGGCGTAGCATGTTAGTCACACCCATGACTTATTTGTCATAGGGGTGACACTTTATGCATGCCCATGATTAATTTACATGGTCTTGACACCACCATACACGCCCATGACTCATATGCATGCCTATGACACCACAAAGCACACCCGTGAAATGCTATCAGCTAACCTCAAAACCTAGTTTTGAGTATAAATACATCGTCTTGACAGTAGAAACATTATGAAAAGTTGGAGAAAACATTTAGGGGTTTAGGGAGAAGAACGAGAGGCAAAACTTGAAGTCGTCGAAGACCCATGTAGAACATAAAGAGCTAAGCTTCCCGACTTGGATCGCAGGTGATATCAATGCTGAAAAACCTAGTTAAGTATTTCTTTCATTACTTTTTTTGTTCTTTCTCTCTTAGGGATTGATTATGTTATCTGATGATTATGGAGTTGGGTTTTCATGTATGAATGATCTTTATTCTCGTTCTCATTAGATTGTTTATGTGTGAACCTGTTACTAGAATTTTTAACACAATTCGTAATTGTTGTGTTTGGATATTGTTAGAATCTTCAATATAACCCGTAATTGTTATGCTGAGATTCATTTATAGTAACTAATGGTTTTGGATCATTAGGGATACAATCCATAATTGTTGTGTTTCCAATTGGTGTCGAATCATTAGGGATAACATAACCTAGGTTAAATAACCCGAGCTTGTGTGGCTGTTGCCTTGATTAATCTGTTTTCCTAATTCGTAATACAACTGTCCAATTAAATCTAGAGATCTTATCCTAGGGTGTTCAATAACTAGGTTTAATTAACAAGTGTCTATTAATTAAACATGACCTAAGTGAAAATTGGGGTTAATAGAGCTTATCGTTAAACTACGATTAATAGTTGCTATGAGAGGTATGAGAACAATAATTTAATGAAGTATGTTTAATTGTGTGTAAGCCGAGATTGAATCGATGACCGGGTCCCTAATGTATTCATCACTTTCATCAGCTTTGAACGTTTTCTTTAATTTGTTTTCATTAGTTTAGTTTCATTTTATTTTCTTATTTTGAAAACAACCCCAATAACCTAAACACCGATTCTTTTCATTTCAAAAGTTTTACAAGCTCTCTCTGTGGGATCAAACTAGACTGACCACTACTATAATTGTAGGTCTAGTTATTTTGAGTAGTGTTACGATGTACTATGTCAATTTTGGCATCGTTACCGATAAACGTGATGCTTTAGTTTTTGTTCTTCATTTTAATTAATGTTTAGTACATATTTTTTTATAATTAGTTTCCTTTTAGTTATTTCATGATTTTTTCACTTTTTGTTTGTTGAAAAAAATTCATGGACGAAATTAATTTTTTCTAGAACTCATATTCCCAATTTTATAACCAAGTTTGGAATGATCATACTAACTTTAGTTATGGATGGGATAATCAACATAATTACTTCCTTGATAGTATGTAGGACACACAGAAATTTCCGTATAGACTAGAAGCTTCTTATCACGACTCAGGTACATCTCTTAAAGACTTGCTTAATATTATGATTGCTACCAACTTCAATTTCAATATGGTATGGAACAACTATTTCAGGAGGGTGTACAACAGATTGAACAAAATACTCTACGATTTTAGCAGGATGAAAGATAATTTTTATCTAGCTTCCAAGATTGGGAGAGCCAGTGAATCTCAGGTACATCCTTAGAAGAATTAGTTAACACTGTCACTACTAACACTTTGCAATTTCAGCAGGATGTGAAAAGGTTCCAACAAGATGCAATGTCTAGATGGGGAGATATCAATCACCTGGAACCACAAAGTGAGGAGGAGCAACCATATCAACCTGATGTGTACCCAAGGGACGTTAGTAGAGAAACCTTACATAGCGAAGAGGAGCTTGAGAATCTTGAGAGAACTACTCAAGGAATTGCTTGCATGGAGGAAGTTGAGAAGGAGCTCGAAGTAGAAAGTATACATATTTTAGCTTGAAGGTAAATACAGAGTTCCTAATTGTTGTTAAGACTGACTCTTTACCTTTACCTACTAGGTTAGAGAAATTGAATGAAGAAAAAAAAGGTGGAGAGACATTTGAGGTCTTTCCAGAGTGCATGAACTTAGTAGAGATTAAGAATTTCAAGATAGGGAAGATGATGGAGGTGAATGATCATCAACTTAGGCCTTATCCTGAGCAAACACAATTGGAGGAAGCACAAATTGTGACACTTGAAGATCATAATTTTGTTATGTAAGGAGAAAACAAAGAGTCGAGTTAGCAACACTAAACAAAGGCGCTTCTTATGAGGTAACTCAAGGGAAGTTTATTTATTTTCTTTTCTTGACATTTCCACATTTCTTTCTTATATGCATGTTTGTTTTTAAGTTTGTTTATTTTTTACGTGTTTTTAAGTTTTCAACAAAATAAGAGAGAGAATAAAGCAATAAACAAACAAACAAATTCTCTTTTTCTATTGCTTTTAGGAATATATATTCATGATTAGAGAATGAATTGACTAGAAAATCCATGACAACTTTAGCACATACTTTTTCTCTTGTTATTGGTCAATATATGTTATCTTTATAAGAGTAGTGACTAGTGGTAGACACAAGCCAGTGAGATTTGGGGCCTTTATAGGCTGACACATCCATATCAATCTTATTGTCTTTTGTTTATGTATGATCTTCATGACATGTACATCCTGACTTTTCTTTGATTTTCTATTTAAGAACACATTTTTATCATATGCATTAACATGAAAATGATATAGGCATTCCTTATTTCATGAACTACATTAGTCAAATAGCCTACCCTTGATGTGAAATTTCCAATTGTTAAGCCATATTGAGTTTTTTTTAGCCTTTCTTTTTATGCTTACCATATTACCTGCTTTAAAACTAACCAAATGTCCTACCCATGCCTTAAAGCTAGTGGAACATTTATTGATTATTCATGATTATGGATGTACAAAAGTATAAGTGTGGGGGTGTGCATATGTGTGGGATGGTTATAATGGTTAGGATACTATTTTATGTCTTATTAATGAAACTCCCATGTTGATGTAGCTTCTTTCAATTTCTATATGAAAAGAAGCTAAGAAAAGAAATAGAGAAAAGATATAAGAAGAAAGAAAAAAGGAAAAAGAAAAAAAAAGAGAATTTTTAAAATAAAAGTATCTAGGAGGAAAGGCAATTGTTTTGCAAATTTATTTATGATTAATGTCTCCTCTTAAAGTTGTATAGAATGGGTATTTTAAATATGATGCATATGAGGTAGATGTGGTTTTAAAGTGTTGGACTACGTTTTCGGAGCCCAACATCCAAAGTCATAAACCGTGAGCGTATTACCCTATAGGATTATTTCCAATGAACCCTCATTAGCCATCATCAGTTCATCTTCACTCTCATAACATCCCAAAAATACCTATGTTCATAACCAATTCATTCTCTTCCAACCAATCCCTCACTTTCTTTCCATCAATCTTTTTTAAATCAACACCAAAGGCTACCAATGTTTATAGAGAGATAGGAAAATGTGTTAGGAATCTATTGGTTCAAGAATCACTTCATTTGGAGGTCGGATGATGAAGTTATGGCCAAAAGAATCAAACATGATTTTGTTCTCAATCTTATTGTACCTATTTTAGGACAATTGACATAAATTTAGCTAGAGTTATCTGATTGAGGTCATTTTAGGATGGTTTCAAAGAGGACTTCTAGATCTAAAAATTTTATGAAGACTCCAAAGAGAGATTTTGCCATTTATAGGGTCAAAAATACAAATATCCTAAAGTGTACAGTGTATGTCCGTTAAATGGACATACACCTCTACCTAACGGACATACATGGGGTCTGGAGTGTTTTCCAGCCCTGTGAAGGTCAATTTAACGGACCTAACATCCATTTAACAGACATGGAGGAGGTTGGGTGCATTTTTAGACCTGAGAAGGTCCATTTAACGGATCTATTGTCTGTCTAACAGACATAGGGGAAACCTAAACCCCTTCAAAGCCTCTCCAATGGTTCCTACATCCATTATTCATAAACTTAATATTTAAACTCAAAAGCTTGTACTAACCAATAAAACACTTAAAAACACAGATAATTAACAAAATAACACAGTTCTAACCTAAACACATACTAAACAATCGAATAACCGGCTAAACACATATCAAACTATACCCTAAAATACGATGCATTTCACACCTATCAACCACCTTTGTCACCCCCATGTAGCCATAGTCATGGGTGTGACCCATGGCTGCACATTTTTGACTTAGATTGTCATGGGTGTTACCATGGCTGCATGCCTGTGAGCTACATGGTGAGTGTGACCATGTAACTCACACCCATAACTTACATGGTCACGGGTGTGACTAAGGGTGTGACATGTAATTTTTATGCAAAATTTCTTTGATTTCCATGCAACATTCACAATACAGTCCAATTAAAATCAATGCAATATTCCCACCGTTCTCACTCAATTCACCATAAATTTAGATTAAAAACTAACCAAAAGCAAGGTATGAATGTAAGCAAAATTCAACAGAAATTAGAGACAATAAGAACATCATCAAGAAAAACCAAAATTAAGTTACCCGCGAGTGATTAAGTGACCTAACCTTGTGTGTAAACACTTAATTTAAGACCAAACTTTGTCATGATTTTGTTTATTTCTAGGTAAGTTGTCTTCTTCTTGTTTTGGTCTTTTGTTGTTACTAGTTTTTTTCCTCGTATGTAATAAAATTTCAATGTTTAGTTATGTCTAATTTGTTCAAGGTGAATAGATAAAGACTTAAACCTTTTATGAAGGATTTCAAGTAGAAAATATGGTAAAATTGAACCTTGAGGATCTAATTTACACCTATTGAACAAAGAGACATTGAATTAGGCCAACAAAAGCAACCAAAGGTACTAAGTAAGGGGAAACCTAAGAATTAGACTTGTTTCTCTATTTCTTATCTCATTTTCGTTTATTTCATTAAATATGATTACCTTTTGGCTGTTAATTTCTCTATTTGTGATTTTAGTTTTTTACATCAAGGATAATGTTGGGATTAGATTTGGTAGAGGAATTGTTTTAGGATGTCCCTAACTAAAAAATTTTCTTTTAGTTTTTTTAATTAAAACAAATTTATATGCATGCTATGGTGTTGAACTAATTAAGTATGAAAGTAGCACGTATTGAATGGTTAAATTATCATTATATATGAATTTTAATTAACATTGATAGTTATTTTAAAAGGAAAGTGTTAAAATCTTTTAGTAAACTATTTAACCTTGTGAGCTTTTGAGCTATATAAGCTTTAGACAACTCAGTTAATATATGTTTTTATTGAAGTGTAATGTTCTTCTTTCTGCATGTGTCTATAGAACTAGCTTTAAAATGTTTTAAGATTATATTGATATCTGTATGTATGAAAAGGATAAAGACCATCTTTGAATTTGCCTATTCAACTTAAATAGCCAAACTAGCAGTATATTTCTTTTTAACCACTATGAGCTTTATAATTCCTTTTTTTTTTCTAAAATGGAGCTTAAATTTCACCATCTTTATTTAATCATATAGGTTAGTAGGACATTTGAATCAAATCAGTAAAAGGGTTTTATGAATGGGAAACTAAAGCTAAGCATATGAACATGCACATTAAATAAGTGGTGTTTCTTTTTAAAGTAAAATGGGGTGTTTGAATAGTTAACTTAGATATTTACATTTTAACATGTCAAATGTAGAAAAGAAGAAAATAAAAAGGTTATTTGTATGACATTATAACAATACCAAATATTCTTGATGACATGATGGAGTGAAAGATGTAATTAAGCATCAAAAGATGTAAACGTAGATTATAGATTCGTAAATATTTTAACTACTTAGTATATGTTTTGAATAATCTTACCGATATCTTTGGTTTTAAACTTCCTTTTCTAGAAAATTCGTCATATTTGACCTTACCTTTATTTTAACTAACAAATAAAAATCTTTTGATTCTTACATGCATTTGATCTAAGTGTTATATGAGGGCTCTAAAGGCAATCGCCTTTAGAACTTATTGTATAAATCTTCATGATTAAAAAAAAGACATTTTCGTTAATTTGATGTTCATGTTCTTTATAAATTGATAATGATCTTAAATCAAATTAATGAAGTCCTAGATAAATTACATAGCATGAAGGAAATCATGATGAGATCATGATAATAAGATTCATATCATATATAATTATGTTAGTATCTAAATTGTCCACAATCATAGGATTAATATGACGAGGCATTATTAACCTGGACAGACTAGCATATGTTATACACCTTGATTGGATCAAACAGTGGGTCTCATAAGCTGTAAGCATGAGTTGTTTAGAATTAACATGTGGATGCTTACTAAGAGTAGTAAATATAGTGGATGACTTGCCATGAGACAATCATATGGATAATCTATTCTAGTGTCAACGATAGTCTCATCATAGCAGTAGTGCAAATATCTTTATTCTTGAGGTGTTTAAGGATATCTTAGATACTGATCCTATACTTTGACTCTATTCCTCGTTGTCTTTCATAGGTTGCTCATAGGGTGGTGATTGGGTACAACTTGAGGTATTCAAAAGTTTGAGTATCCAATAAAGGATTCACCAATCCTGACAGAAGAAGATGAGACCTCCGGCCTCTTGTTAGGGTCATTACTCAAGAATATTTGGCTAAAGTGGAAATGTCATGAAGATAGTCTTAGAGATGCGAGGAATGAGTAAAATGGGTTTGGATAGTGATCCAAGATATGAGAGAATGTTTCGTGATTGTAACGCGACACGATTATGGTAAGAAACGTTGCAAAAGAAGGTAAGAAACGTTGCAAAATAATGAAAGAAAGCAAGTGTTGCATGGCTGCCAACCTGGAAAGTTTCTAGATTTCCAACAAACATTTCAAGCCAAATTAAGTGGCATTTATGGCCATTTAATTCTTATTGTTCCTCCGTTCATGATGGGGGTTAGAGGAGGCCAAAATTTGGTAGAAACTCACTCATTTTAGTATATAGTATTGTAAGAAAACTAGTGACAAATGTGAAGAGTTCATCTTACACACACTTATTCTCTAAACTATTCTATCAAGAACATTCATCAAAGCTAGCACTTTAAGTGTGTTCTAACCATTCTTTTTAAGAGGTTTCAGGGTTTGCTCATCGTGTAGATATCATTAGATACATCCTCCTTTGGTCATTGTGGTTTACGATAACCCGAAGAGGTGAAGATAATGAATAACTAAGTAGTTTGTAAGGTGCACATCTTAAGTTCATTTTTTCACTACATCTAATGGAACATATTCGAATTTGTATTTTCTAGGTTTCATTTTATTTTCTGTTGTATAATTTCTGATATGTGATGCATGATCAAAACCCAACAGTGGTATCAGATCCATCTTGTAACTATTAGATGTAGTTTCTATTACATGTACAAAAGGATTGCATGGTTATGACATTGTGGGTATGTTCTTAAAAAATTCGAAATTAAATTATGAAAATTTGTTTTCATGATTTTCTTTCACTTATCTTCTCATGAAACGTTTTAAGATTGTTTTAGTGACTGGAAATTGATTTAAATGTGATTGAAAAATTTATTGTTGAATTTCTAACAATATGCTGGAAAACTGTTTTCTGCTGAACATATGTTGTTGGTTGGCTAAACTGATGAAGTTTAACATGTTTTTCATGGAATTTAATTCTGGAAAGTTTATTTAAACATATTTAGTATGTGCTTATGCCTCTGGAAGTTTTCAGAATTTATTAAATTTTTTAAATAAAATTTCAAATAGTAATCAGATTTGGTCGGTTTTGAAGAAATCGATGGATCTGTTTTGTTTGATAATTTTGTATGCTTATGTTTCAGTTCCAGAGCCTTAAAAAAATATTTTATGTGATAAAAATATGTTATTTTGATGAATAAAGCATGTCAAAATGATTTTAGTCGAACTAAAATTTTCGGAAAAATTTTAGATGTCAAATTTGTCATTTTTAGCATCTCAATGGTGTTTTCGTTATCTCGATAATTTTTGGGTGATTCCAAAATTATTTTAAGGAACTTGAAATGGCCTTGAGATGTATGGAATGATGATTTGATGTTATGGAAATTTTGGAAATTAATTCTGAATTAATTAAGTAAAGCATTATTTTTCAGTAAGACTAGAAATTGACTCGTGAAACAAAATTAAAATGTTTAATTTTGACATCAAATAATCAATTTTAAGTTGAATTAATTTCTAGAATTAAGAGTGTAATTTAATTTGATTAATATTAAATTCTAAACCAAAATGACATACCAGATTAAATTTGGCCAAGATAACACTTAGGAAGAAATTCAATTCAAGAGTTGAATCAACCATCAAAATGTCGGATCCATAACTTGTCACAATGAATTTTATTGTGTTTAATTTTATGCGTTAGAGGATGAATGTTAGGAGTATGAAGGGCTTGCATGATGGATGGTTATGGACTTAAGCCTAATATGATTGGGTGTTCATATCATGCCATATAGTTAGATGAGACCTAAGTAGAAACCCTCACTTAGAATATTAAAACTAATGCCTTCCATTAATATGGTGAGAACTACAGTTCTTTTAGAGTTAGGGTTGTTGGGAAAACCCAAGCCCACTCTAGACGAATATATTCGAATTATGGAAATAGGATTTTTGGATTAATGGGCCAGTTTTAACTAAAAGCGTTGATTTATTGAGCAAACCCAAGGTCAACGTGGATAGAGGTGTAGTTGGGTAGTGTACATGAGATGTCTATGCATCAAGAGTTGATAGCCCAATGTCTGTGCACACATCAACAATTGATTGCCCTAGATTCAATAGTTGCATTAATAACGCAATTTGTATGGCCGATACCTATCGATTGACCTAGGGTGGTTTGTTGGACAAACCCAAGGTCATTCCTAGAGATATTGGATATCGACCCACTAGGAGAACCTCAATATGAGTTTTCTCGGATTCATATTGAGGGTTATAGATTCGCAAGAAAATAGTGGAAGCCATAATGTGTGTTAGTAAAGTCCTAATTGACATGCATTTATGTACTGTTTAAAACCTTTTCTCTCTTTGACATTTGGTTGCAAGAATCGATATCATGACCACTAGTGTGAACCTATGCTCTTATGGAAGCCAATAAGTTGATGGACCTAACTTCCTAGACTGGCTTAGGAACCTAAGAATAGTTATCAAGTTGGCTCTTAGAAGAACCACTTCTTGTTCCTCCTACTGCTGATGTTTCTAATAGTGATAAGAAGGCGTACAGAAAGCCTCTCGACGATAGTGAGATGGCTAGCAGCATAATGCTAGCCACTATGTCACCGGAATTGCAAAAATAACATGAGGATGTGGTTGCTCATAACATAATCTATTATCTGAGGGAGCTATTTGATGAGTAAGCTAGGTCCGAAAGGTTCCAGCCTCGAGGTTTCTCTTCTGCTCCAAGATGGCTGAGGGGACATGATGGAGGACCGTGAAGGAGCCCATCCAAGCCCACAATGAAGCTACAAGTTTTGCTTCAGCCTTTCGGCCTTTGCAAAGCTTGTACTTATGAAGCCCAAGTCAGCGCACAAGCATTATAAGCCTTGAATTGACATTTGAAGCCCACGATAGAGCCCAAGACGTTTTAGAGGTTCAGCACATGTGTTTGATAAAGTTTTCTTTTGTTATGTGATGAATAAGAGCTTTTAAAGCTAGTTAGTTTCCTTATTTATTTCTATTTCAATTTCCTTTTAATTTCTACAACTTATAGTAGCCTTAAGGACAATTATGGGATGTTTTATTTGTATTTATAGTGCATTAGTTGCTGAAGGGAAGCCAAAAATCTGGAGAAACTAGATTGTGGTTATCCTTGTCGAAAACTTTCCTATTTAAACAACTAGCCTTCTATATTTGTAAGGCAGATTATGATGAATGAAAATTGAGAGAATTTGCTTTGCAATTGTTAAGGGTTTGAATGTTTTCCTGAAACATATCATAGGGTTTTATTAGTTTTCAAAAAAAAACTAAAAGGTTTTGTTTGTTTCTAAAAACAATCACCTATCTGTTACCCATTTAACTTTCCAACCGAATTCCACAATTCCAGCTTTCCATTACCACAATTCTAGCTTTCCATTTCCAAAACGTCCTATTTAAGAAAAATCATATCTTTTTTTTCTACTCATTAGATTGAGAAACCTCCCCCGTCAATGTTGTAGTTCACTTCTTGAACTTCAATTTAGCCTCATGAACCACCCCAAAATTTCCAGCCGTTTCCCAAAAATGCACTTTGAAATCGTCTAATTGTTGAGCCTGCAGTTTCAGCACTTTCCTAATCCAGAACCAATCTATCAAGAAAATTCATAACTTTTTTTCTAGACATCAGATTGTCACGATTCCTTCACCAAAGTTGTAGTCACATCTTGAAATTCAATTTGACGTCCAGTTTCATCCCATTTGACCAAGTCAATCGTCCAAAACATGAGTTAGAAATTGACTATTTTGTTTTTACCTGATAAGACTAAAACTATCCAATTTTCAAATCACCACTACCAGCCACCATTTCTACCACCACCAATTCCGGCCACCACCAGACTCCACACACCATCAACATCTTAAAAAATTATAATAATATAAAATTTTGATATAACAAATATCTCTTTATTCCTATTAATATTACTTTTCACGTAATTCTCATATAAATAATAATCATAATTTATATAAAAAAGATTGTTTAATTCTCATACTTATACAAAACTAAGAATAATACAAAGTAATTAAATGTCAGTGAAACCTAAAACAAATATAATTACAATGAAAATTTTTATATTTATATTATATATATATAATTTAACATATTCATCAAATACAATTGAAATTAAAAGGAAAAAAACATGAAAAACATGAAACTTCATTTAATGACGTATTTGATCAAATCGCATTAGCTTTAATTTTCGTTTGATACGAAATCCTCGTCATTGAGGGACATGTCATTATTGGCGTCACTCAAACTTATTAAACCAAATATATATCAATACTTTTTCATCTATGATTACCGTCTAAGTCATTCTCTTCTATAAAACTTAGTTCTTCATAAACCTAATCTGCTAAAAATTCGAAACGATCAAAGCAAATTGGATTTATAGAAGTATTTATTCTATTAAGAGCCTTAGTAAACAAAAATAATTAAAAAATAAAAAAAGAACAACCATTTATATTCAACTTAATAATAATAACAACATACATTTCCCTAAGCTTCAAGTTGTATCAACAAAAACTAAATTATTTAATCTTTTGTATTCTAATCAATGTTTTAAAAATCAAAGTTGACATCAAACTAGTCAAAGAAAAGGTTTAAGATTTAGAGGTTTAAACAATATTAAACCACTATAAAACCAATATATAATAAATAAGAATGCAAATTATAACAATGGGTAAAAATATAGTATAAAATAAAATGCTTTATTGAAATAAAAATACACTAATAATGCTTATTAATATATAATAAACTAACAGTAAATCTAATAATTTAAAATAAGATCAAATCTAACATAAATTTTAAAATAATAATGAAAGTAAAACTGTATTTCTATATTATCATTTATTTAAATACTCATAAAAGTTGAAATATGTTTACAGAAAATCAATAGGAATGACTATATCTTTATTCTATCTTCTTTTTTAAAGTCCTTTAAATATACTCTTTTTAGTTTAAATATTATTTCTAACACATTCTTAAATTATTTTAAGCTAATTTACTTATATAGACTAATTAATAATTTAATTTATTAAACAAATTCATGATAAAATAATAATTAATTTTTAACAATAATAATTTAAAATTTTCAATTAAAATATAGGAAGATAGATAAAGAAACTAAAATTTGACAAATATAATTTATTATTGAGATTATATAAATTTGGGATTTTTAAGGATAAAAATAGCAATTTAATTTTAAAATAATAATCTAAAACAAAATTTTAATTAAAATATAAAGAGATAAATAAATAATATAAATTTTAAAACTTTATTAATTAAATTGTGTGAAAGACTTAAAAAAGAAAAAAAATCATTGAAAATTCTCAACTTTCCTACGTACTAGTGAAATGTCAAAACATTGACATTAAAAACGATGAACATGGATTGGTGTGCATGGAGAGAGGGCGGAGAAGTTTGTTGTTTTAGGTGGGTCCTATATTAAAAAATGGTAGTTCCCACATTCTCTAAAAGGTAGCTGGGACCGCTGGGTGAGTTATTAACTGGTTTTTAAAAAATCGACTGATTTATTATTTAACTAACCAATTTTTTCTTAGAATGGTTCTAATCTATTTCTTTTCATGGGATAGATGGATTCAAATATGTAGCGCCCCCTTACCATAGAGTACCCACCAGAACGCCCGTAGGTCATTCCGGTACATATCCTACAATAAGAGACCACTACTGACAACCACCACTAAACGCCCAATGGCATCACAATTATAAAGCAGTCATAAAATTGTATTCGGCACAAAAACCGAGAATATCATGTATGCATGTACAGTAATTTCATGTGCGCAAATGCTACTGTGTACCAATTCTATTATGCATGAACAATTCTATGCAGTCCCAATCTATCTCATCCTATGCCAATTTACCATTCTACCCTTCCAATTGAGGGTGGGATGTGACAAAATAAGTTCCAATTCCTTTTATACCTAGTTGCATTTACACATTGACTCAAGATTCAAATTGTAAACTTTTGCAATTTTGGACCATTACTTCTGATTTGGTCTCACCAAGCAACTGTAAGATAACAAAAGTAATTTACATAAAATAAAATTACAATTAATTTTAAATAAGTAACAAATGAAAAAATATATATATTGGATTAAGTTTCTATCTTTGGCGGATTACAATATGTATCCCAAAATCACCATACGTATCTATATATATGTCTATATGTGAGCTAAGGAGATTTTGCATCATCTCTGAGACAATTGTTATGATAGTTACTACCATTTCCCTATTAAGTTTAGCTACCTTTGTAAAACCTGGTATAAAATAGACATTAGGATTTACCAATGCTCTAATAGCAAACAATTGAGAGTAAAGTTATCTTTCTTATCTTTAATTGATGATTGTAAGAAAAGGTGTATATAAAGAAGGCTTATTTTTCAAATTATTCTTGATTGCTTCCTTTGCCCTCTCTATGACATTATAGAAGTAAATCATTGTTACCTTCTCATCACTATCAGCAAGACGAAGTTCTCTTATCAAAGGCTCACAAAATATAATGATAAATTGAAATTGGGATCAAAACTTATGATATTTAAGTATAATTCTAGAAACCTCTATTCTAACATTAGACCTAACATGCTAGGATGCAACATGCTTATCATTTGTCTCAACCCCTTCTTCATTAAAAGAAAACACTAAAGTGATAAGAAATTGGTTACAAGTTTTGTAATAGCAGGATGACCTAAATTCTTATCATTGATGAAGTCATTTCTCTTTAAATTTGGAACATTAAACATAAGTATAGATGAATTTAGTCAATTTTGTCACTTTCAGCATAGTTTCATTAATGATATTAAAGTATCTAGCATCTCTTATATTTTTTTAATATTAAGTCAATACAATGTGTATTACAAAGAGTCTAATAGTAAGAATCATACATGATTTATAACCTTTTCTTAGTTGCTTTATAAGCAACATCACTGTCAATAATAAACTGTACAATATTTTCAGGAACAACTTCATTCTTAATTTCATCAAATATCTAGAACAAAGTATCAACATTATTTACAAGGCTAACTGCATCAATATACTTCAAAATCATTGTCCCTTTAGTATAATAAACTAAAATTTTAATAATAGGTTGATCGGCCTGTCAAAGCCCTCAAAATTATTTCTGATTCTCTAACTTCTTGTAGTAGTCGTGGAACTAGGTTGAATCCTAAGAGAAATAAACACTAGTGTCTTGATTTCAAATAATAAAATAAAGTGGTGGGTTTTCGATTAAGTACCGATTAACTAAAATTAAAAGGAAATCAAATTAAATCAACTTAATATAAAAGTGAAAAATTCAAGAGTGCTTAACTCCAATTCAAGGGAAAGATCTCATCTAATTGTAACATTGATGATCATTTTAAAAAGAATAAGTGCCACAATTTAAGAAGTTATCCCGAAACATATTAAGATACCCTTAATAAGGCTCAAAATTTTCTAAATTAATTGGTTCAAACCTGACATCCAAACTAGGACTTACCATAAATTGGCTAGGTGTGATAGCATTCTATATCAATTAAATGATAGCAATGAGCTTAGTGAAAAAGACTAAATCCTAAATTAAATGATCGACATAGTTTTTAAAATTTAAATATTTCATTGAAATAATATGTACAAATAATTCATACACAAAATCTAAGGGTATAGACATGTTTCTATTCAGGAAAGATAAGTTCCTAGTTAACAAAAGGAGGGGTTGAGTTAACTAAATCCCCATTTCTCTCACAAGTGTGATGACAGTTTGGTATCAACTCCTCTAGCTATCATTCCCATCTTGCTTTGGTGTAAGATTGCCTAGTAACCTGTCCCAAGCTTTTACCTTCTTGTTTGAAAATTATGTTATTTCTGTCTTTCCACACATTGTATACCATTATGGTCCAGCTTATCTTAAGGGCCTTATAATTAGCCTAGTTCAACATTTTTATACTTCCCATCCAATTAGTCTTGTCTTTCCAAGTAGTTTTTGGACAACTTAGTTTGGATTCTTCTCCATATCTCCTTGGTGTAATTGCACCTTACCATTAGATGGTCCTTATTCTCCAACGCTACATTAAATATTCACAGTTAAATATATTTACTTGAAAAATCAATCTATCTTTTGTTAACAACCCACCATTCATACCCAACCAGAGAATAAAGGAGTGTGTTGGTTTAATATCACTGTCCCAAACCATTTTGTCCTAATTAACCCTGAGTTTTTATATAAGAAGTGTCAAGAACTCTTAGGTAAATGTTATAATCAAGACATTGGATGCAAAATCTGATTTTCCATAAGATAGGGAAAGGAGAAAAAACTCACTTTTGGTATGACTACTGTCATTGCAGGGGCCCTCTGTACAAAATGGATGAACTTCAACAACTAAGGATGGTGTTGAGAGTAAATAATAAAGTAAGTAAACTCATAAGAGATAATCAATGGTACTGGCTATTTCATAACAACAAATGTACAAGAATCATATTTAAACAATTTCCAAATTTCCAAGTAAATGAAGAGGATACAATTCGGTGGCTAGCTAACAGGACTGGAAGTTTTAGCACTAGGAAATGTAAATAATTTAGATAGTTGCAGTTATTCAACTTAGTTTCCTTGTTTATCATAAGTTAAATATGTAAATTAATAAATAACTTATTTGTTACTTAGACCAATTCTTCATTACAATTACGGATCATTGAACTCATGGATAGCTATAGAATAATCAATATTAAATTAACTTTTCATATTAATCAATATTAGTTACTCATGAAATATAAGAACTCAAAATAAGAAATACTTGCATTAAAACATGAATAAAAGTTTAGAACAAAACCTTACAAGGTTACAATTAGAGTTTTAAACCCCCTTGAATCAGAATAATATAGTTTAGCCGTACATGACGTAAGTTTTAAAACCAAAGATAGAAAAAAGATACAATATTGAGAGAATAGTACGAAGAAAATGATTGATTGGTATGGAGAGTTGGAGAACGTCCCCTTATAATGCTTTCTTACTCTAAACCTAATCTAATTCGATTTTGCAAAGATGCATATGTAACACAAATAACGATCCCTACATAATAGGGTAGAAAGAAGTTTCCTATTTAAACTCCAATTCTTCAAGTAAATTTGGCATTAGGCGTGATCTCACCTTATCCACTACAGTAATTTGTCCATATTCTCCAAAATTTATAATTTTCACTAATAATGTCCCAATTTCATGAAATTTCCACTTTTCATCTCCTACAACAAAACAAACATTAATTTTCCTATTTAAGCACCAAAATAAATAAAAAAGAAATAATTTCAATTAATATATCAAGATAACATCTTATCAAATTCCCCCATGCTAGACTCATGCTTGTCCTCAAGCAGACATCAATTTAATACATCAATTATCCTCATAACAACCTTTTATCTTCTTTCATGTTATCCATAAATATCCAAAAGCTAATTCACATTAAAGTTTTAGGATAAAATAACAATCAAGAGAATTAGAACTCATAGGACACATTGTTAGAATTAAAACATAGCATCTCATCAATTCCATCCAAATCAAAAGAAACAAGACTTGACACACTCTAATGGATTTCACTTTATACACTCAAAGTGTTTAGGGTTCATTGAGCTCTCAAATCAAAGCATAGTGAGATATTACCATAAGCTTGCTCAAGAATAATATATCCACCACTTGACAACAATGAACTTAATACATAAATCAGAGGGACTTGATAAAGGTTATAACGTGGCTTAGGTAAGATATGACAAAAAGAAACATTTTGAGTTAAGTAAATTGAAGGAAATTATATAAACTTATCCTCACAATTTTTCAGCTTAAATCAATCAAAAACTTATTTGATTCAAATAGCATCCCTTTCAAACACCCTTTTTTTTGTTTTTCTTCTTCTTTTCTCTTTTTTAATTTTTTTTCTCTTTTTTAAAATAAGCACATCGAAGAAGAGGATTTTTTTTACTTCTCCCCTAATACATAAAAATCAAAATAATGCAACTTGAATCAACTAATTTACTTTTCATAGAAATAGTCAAAATCCTATGCAAATAAGCTTTAAAGAATTCCTTCAATTTAGGGGCTCAGAATCACTAAGGATATCAACCAAAAAAAAGGTAAAAGTGACTTCTAATAAGGTTATTATGCAAGAAAAGAAAAGGTAAGGCTCAAATTGGTTTTCTAGGGATCAAAACTAAGGTAGGCTTATTTAGGTTAAAAATGATTATCCTAAATGTCCTTATCATCTTTATACACAAGTTCATAAAAAATGTGGTCTAAACATGTATTCAAAATCAAGTTCTAGCATAAACAAGCTATGTATGATAACATATAACAAAAAGATATATATGAGCACATATATGATGAATGCCTTGTTAGGCACCGTTACCGGAACCCAACCCTCAAGCGACAACATGAAACCTTAAGCGTGGCAATGACCTCGAAAGATTCTTTCATTGAACCCTTATTAGACCTGACTACTTCAAATTCATTAATATCTTATAATATCCCAAA
>JANKOD010000009.1:2267684-2278860 GCA_026284645.1 Erythroxylum acuminatum | reverse complement strand
ATCTATATTCACATCAATGAGATGTTATGAAAAGGACAATAGGAATTATGAATGGTTGTGGATAATGAGATGTAGCTAAAAGTGTCAAGTCAAATGAGCTAAGATTTAAGAATGGATAAAGGTAAGTTGGAATTCAAATGATTATAAAATGAGGTGAAGTGGAAAAATGACTTAACCATGGACGAGCTTAAAATGGAACTAAGCTCACTTAAAGAAGTATTCTAACTTGAGTTAAGGATTTGAACTTGAATTGTGGTGATATGCATATGTAAATAAGTGAGATATTGTGGAAAAGAAAAAGGAACTATGAATGAATAAGAATGGTGAAGTAATATGGACAAGCAAGATAGGAGTGTTATAATGATGATCATGAGATATTTTTGAATAGATTGAAGTTGATGAATTGATGAACTCCACTTGGTAATTGAATGTATAAGAATGATGTTGCATAGAGTGTTTGATCATGATAGTTATGCTTAATGATGAGAAAGGGGTGGTTTGGATGGACCAAATAAATTGAGATTTGAGAGATTTATGAGTTTTGATTTGGTGTTTGAGTTGTTAGGAAGTGATTTTGCATGATAAGAAGTGAATTTGTGAAGTTTATAAGTGTATTTGTTGTTAGGAAAGAGTTTGGAAGCATGAAAGAGGGTTTGGAGGGCTTTGGGGAGCCCCCAGGTCCGTTTAACGGACATAAGGTCCGTTTAACGGACCTTCTAGGATGTTTTTGGACACTTTGGGCAGTGAGTGTCCGTTAAACGGACATGGATGTCCGTTAAACGGACCTTCTCGGACGAAAATGGAGTGTTTGGCCAGTCCATGTCCCTTAAGCGGACATGCATGTCTGTTTAACGGACATCCTCTGGTCAACTCTGGTAAATCGCAATTTTGACCAGTTTAGAGTCCGAATCTCGCTTAAGGCCTCTAATATGAGTTGTAGATCTTGATGTTATCTTTCCAATGGTTCAAAAACGAAAGCAATTGGACATTTGTAGAAAAAGTTATGGCATTCGCGCCAAGACATGTCACTGCAGGATTGAGGTTGTGAACAGGTTCGATTCCTTTGATCATAACTCCCTCATCCGACCTCCAAATGAGGTGATTCTTGGACGAATAGATTCACAAGACATGTAGGTATCTGACCATGAAAATTGATATCTTTTGGAGTTGAATTGAGAGAGTTTGCATTAGAACAAGTGAGAGGTCGGATAGGAGAGCATGTTTGAGATATGACCACATTTCAGTATTTTGATGATATCTTGAGTTGTAGAGCTCCGATTGAGGTTATTCTTTCTTCAAAATGAACTAGAGGCATAGAGTTATGATTTCTATGAAGAAGTCAAATTGAAATTAAGATTTTAAGTTTTCCAAATTATGTGCACAAGTAGGAGAAATGAGTTTAAGCATGGTGACTGTTTTGTATGGGCACCCCATGGATCAAATTGTGAGTGAATTTTCGTGATGTTATGAGAATGAACATGTAACGGACGATGGCTAATGTTGAAAAAAAATATGATGCCTAATTAGGATTCAATGGAATAACCCTTCAAGGTGATATGCATGTTCAAGTTTCATGAGTAAGCAAGAGAGTTGGGTTCTGGAAGCGGGGGCCAACACATTTAGTTATTAATGTTTTAAAATGCTTAAGACATTCATTTTAGTTCATACTTGGTTTTAGGTACAATTTGGAAGTATAAGAGCTAAAATGGATTAAAAGTGCATTCCTTAAGCCAACATTTTGATGTTCAATCTCAATTGTCCTTGTGGAACAAGAAGGAGATGGATTAAAGTGAGGATTGGACTAGAAATTACACGAAAAACAATAATTTAGCAAAACTAGGAGATACACGGCTATGTATATACTTATATGACCTTGTATATATTCAAAAGATAAATTTTGGCTTACACAGTTGGATACGCAGTGTATCCAACCGTGTACCTTCACAAGTTTCACATTTTTTATTTACACAGTTTTATACGCAGTTCACAGTTGGATGCACTGCCATGTATCCAACCATGCCTAGAAACCTAATTTTTCATATAAATATAACATTTGGATGGAAAAAAGGGAGGAATCATCTTGGGACTTTGTGAAGGGGCAGAGCACTTATTCTTTGGAGACCCATAGAGGGCTAAGCTTCCTTATATTGGTTCGGAGGTTAAGTCGACGCTGAGGATCATATTTAAGCATATCATTATTGTGTATCATTGTCCTCTCTCTCTTTAGGGATTGTTTACGTTATTATATTTCTATTGATTTGGGTATTCATGTACGGATAATTAGCAGTCTCGTTATCATTTAATTGTTTGTGTTATAGATTCATTTGTGGCAACTGATGGTGTTAAATCATTAGGGATAATGTAACTAGGTGAAATGACCCGATTTTGTATGATTATTGCCTGGATTGATATGTTGTCTTTATTTGTAATGCGACTATCCAATTAAATTTAGAGAGCTTGTTTTAGATTGTTTGACGGTTAGGTTTAGTTAAAAAGTTTGTTTTATTTAAACATGATTTAAGGGAAAATTAAGGTTAACAGAGTTTGTTGTTAATCTACGATCAAAAGTTCTAAGGAATGAAAACAATATGATAATAACGTGTGTTTAATTGTGTGTAGCTTGAGATTGAACTAAGAACCAGATCCTAAACGCATTCACACTTTCATCATTTTTAACTGTTTGCTTTAATTTAATTTAATTAGTTTAATTTCATTTTATTTTGTTATTTAAAAGCATACTAAATCTCCCTAACTGAAACAGTAATTTCTTTCATTGCAAAAGCTTTACATATACTCTCTGTGGGATCAACCTAAACTTATCGCCAGCTATAATTTTAAGTTTAGTTATTTTGTATATTACCACACACTAACAAATTTTGGCGCCATTACCGAGGAGTGTGGTGCTTTGGTTTTTGCTTTTGATTTCAATTGGTGTTTTGTATATATATTTGTTTATAATTGTTTCTTTTAGTTATTTCTTAATATTTACATTTTTTAGTTTTTGTGTAAGGTAGAAACAAGGTCTCTGCATAAAGATCCTGTACAATTTGATCTAGAGATCGAAAGGACATTGTAGAGGTTACGTAGTGAAACCAGAGCAAATAGGAGAAATACAACAAGGAATTGAACTTGAGGAAGCCATGGTCAATCCAAGAACTTTAAAAGAGTTGGCTGCTCTAGGTTTGACTCAAAAGGCCTTTATGCATCATTTTTCCAAATTTTGCTGAAAATGTTTCTTTTGAGCTTAAATTTGGCTTAATCTATCTTTTGCCCAACTTTTATGGTTTTGCAGGTGAGGATGCTCATAAGCATCTTAAGGGACTCGATGTGGTCTATCTCAGTATGAAACCTCAAGAGGTGACAAAAAGTAGATTATGTTGAGAGCTTTCCCATTCTCTTTAAAGGATATAACAAAAGACTGACTTTTTGATCTACCCCCTCGAAGCATTAGAGGATATGACAAAAGACTAACTTTTTGATCTAATCCCTCGAAGTATTAGCACATGGATCAAGATAAAGAGGTTGTTTTCGGAAAAATATTTTCCAGCATCGAAGACAGTGAGTATACTGAGAGAAATATGTGGTATAAAGCAACGCAATGGAGAATCCCTTTATGAGTATTAGGAGCATTTTAAGAAGCATTGTGCTAGCTGTCCCTACCGCAACATATCAAAATAACTCCTTATCTAGTATTTCTATGGGGGATTAATACCTATAGAAAGGAGTTTGGTAGATGTTACGAGCTGTAAGGCATCATGTGAGAAGACTCCCTTAAAGGCCAAGATTTTAATTGAGCATATGGCCTTAAACATATAACAATTTGGCACTCATAATGATGTTCGTCGCATAAACAAGGTAAGTACTTCATCTATCAAACATCATTTAGATGAGCTAACGTCTTTGTTAGAAAACTTGCAGTTTGATAGCCACAGGTAAAAGCGTGCGAAATGTGTGCAAATACAAGCCATCTAACTGATGGGTGGCCAACATTACAAGAAGGGAGCATGGAATGCGTCAATACTACGAGAGGGAATTTTCCCAACCAGTATAACCCATATTCCCAGGCATATAACCCAAGTTGGAGAAATCATCCCAACTTAAGTTATGGGGGAAATAAGTAGCAGAATTATCGCCTAAATAGGCCACAAGGAGCATAACCATTGAAATCAAGGCCACAAGCCTCCTTTACCTCGGGTACATTGTTAGAAGATATGGTTAAGTCTATTGCAACTAACACTTTGCAATTCCAACGGGGTACACAGCAATTTCAGTAGGAGAGCATATCTAAATTTCAGGAGGTGAATTCTAGCATTTATAATTTGGAGAACCAGGTGAGCCGCATCGCATGGCGATAAACCATTTAGAAGCCCAAAGAGGAAGGAAAATGCCATCACAACCTGAGACAAATATGAAGAATGTTAGTGCAATTACCTTGAAGAGTGGTAGGAAGCTTGAAGACCCTGAAATAATTACTCAAAGGATGGCTAATGAAGAAGACATTGAGAAGGAGCTCGAAGAAGAAAGGGATATACCATCGAGCTTAAAGGTAAATGTTGAATTCCTTGTTGTAAAGACTAATTCTCTACCTTTTCCTAGTAGGTTAACAAAGTCAAATAAGGAGGATAAGGATAAGGAGATCTGAGAGAACTTTCAGAAGGTTGAAATGAATATCTCATTGTTAGATGCGATCAAGCAAGTGCTGAGGTATGCAAAATTCCTCAAAGAATTGTGTACGAACAAGCAGAAGTTGAGATGTAATGAAATGATTATGAGTTAAACTATTTTTGCAGTTTTTAAGGTAAGGAAATCCTTTTTCCCTTTACCTCTTCATTATCTTTATGGAAGCACTAATAAGGTTGATTGACTTTTTAATCAAGAAGGACAAAAGCTTCGAATTCCACTTTAAAAGCAAAAAATTGAAGCTATTTATTCTATCTTTTATAGATGACATTTTTTCCCTAAAATAGTTGCTAAATCTATTAGCTTGCTAATAACAGCCTTGAATTCCTTTAAACTACTGTCAGGCTTAGGCATCAACACCAACAAGAGCTTTCTAATTGTATCAGCAGCTGCTAAGGATAGAGTTTCATGACTCTCTTTGATTTCTAACCTTTAAATTAAGGACCTTCCTTGAGATTATCTTAGACTCCCTATAACCACTAGAAAATTGAGATTACTGAACACTCTTCCCTCTTAGAAAACATGTAAAAGCATATTAATTTTTAGTGTAATAAAACCCTCTCTTTTGCTGACAGGGTTTGCCTAATTAAATATATACTTCTCTCATCACATACTTACTAGTGAGCTCACATTTTCTTATCAAAAGGAGTTATTAAGACGATTAAAAAGTGGCTCGAGGGTTTTGTATGAGTAGGAGAAATAAACAAAAATGACTTTGTAAAAGTGAAATGGCCTGAGGTGTGCAAACTTAAAACTGCAAAAGGGCTAGGTATCATCCTAATATCTATTACAATGAAAATCTTATGGACAATAGACTTTGGAGGCTAATTACTAAGAAGCAGGACTTGTAGGTTCAATGGATACTCTAATATTTCTTGAAAGGGAGAAGTTTTATAGGAAATGAACATCAAAGTCAATCATTATTGTTTTATGAACGAATTACTCAAAATTAGGGATGTAATATCCATGAATATAACATGCAGGATTAGAAATGTAGATTTTGTTTCTTTTTGGTTCCACTATAAGAAGAATTGGTTTTAGCGATGGAAATTACCAACAGAAAATATTGATTTTTTGTAGGCAAACAAATTTGGCAACGGAAATTACCGATGGAAAGGGTCGTAGGAGAAACGACTGTAGGTAAAATTTTCCAACAGAAATGTAATTTCGTCGCTAAATTTTCCGATCGAAGTGTAATTCCTTTGCTAAATTTCTTGATGGTATCACAATTTTTGTAGATAAATTTGCTAATGGAATTACAATTTTTGTCACTAAAATTACGGACGAAATTAATATTTCTGCCTCTAAATTTACCGATAGAATTACAATTTTTGTTGCTAAAATTACCTATAGAATATAGCATTCCGTCAGTAATTTACCTATGGAATATTGTAATTCTGTTAGGTAATTTTAGCTACAATTTTTTACTTCCCACTTAAATTTTCTATTGATAATGGAGGGGGGATAAGAAAATAAAATAAAACTAGATTAATAAAAACAAATTAAAGAAAACATGTGAAAAATGATAAAAGTGGGGACTTCAGTAGGGACCCGATTTTTTAGTTCAATCTCCACTTACACCCTGGTTAAACATATTTCATTGATTTGTTGTTCTTAAAACTCTCCTAGCAACTATTAATCGTGGGTTAATAATTAACTCGAGTTTTCCCTTAAGTAGTGTTTAATCAAGATACAATCGTTAATTAAACCTAACTACCAAATAACCTAGGATACGATCTCTAGATTCAATTGGGTAGTAGCATTACAAATTAGGAAAACTGATTAATCAAGGCAACAACCACATAGGATGTATCATTTAACTTAGGTCATGTTATCCCTAATAATTACGAATCATTAATCGCTACACATGAATTTCTACATAATAATTACGGATTATATCAAAATTCTACAATGAGTCTACAAATAAATGATTCAATGAACGCATTAAAATCTTCTTTCCAATACCCAATGGGTTCATACACAAATAACCGAACAATAACAAGAATGCAATTATCCATAAACAAAACCCAAATCAATTAACATAGGATAACACAATCAATTTATAATGAGAGAAAGAAACAACAAAATAGTGAAATATAATTAATCCAAGTCGTCAGCATCGATGTCACCTCCAAACTGGCGTTAGGACGTCTAACCCTTCACAGGTCTCTCCAAAATAATTGCTTCAGCCCCAAAAAAGGACCCCCACCGAAGACCACCCATGGCTCTCTACTTATTTTATAAATTAATTCTTAGTCCACTACACTGTTCACTCATTAGAAACCTACGCTCCTATTTCTACATTTCACTCCTGCCTCTGCTGCGTTTTGGTCTTCTTTCTTTGACAGTTTTGTGCGGCATTTTCTGCTCCTTCCTTGGCCATGCGTTGTCGTTCCTTTGTCCCAGCTGTTGGCACATTTTGCTCTTCTTCTCCTACTGCTGCATTCTCATTTTGGCGTGCTGTTGCTTCCAATCTACGCTGCTACGTCTTTTGCTACTCTTCTTGTCTTCTCCTACTACGTTTCGTTTTAGGTGTGTCTTGGCTGTCATTTTGCTTCATCTGCTATCCAACTTCCAAATTCATGTTCAACATGGCCCATGCAAAAACATGCACGGTTGTCCAACTTTTCTACTTCTTTATTGTTATTTTTTTCTTGTTTTCTTCTTGTCTTTTAATTTTCTTCTTCTTGCTCCATGAAAACAAGTGAGGATTAGTCTTCAGAAGATGACCCAAATATCTTGCTTTTGACTCACTTTAACTTCTTTTCTTTCAAATTGTGCTTAAAATCACATATGAGTCAAAGTAGGTATCTTAACAAATTTCATGTCATTAATCGCTAAGTGTTATGAAATAATTAAATTTCATGTCATTAATCACTAAGTGTTATGAAATAATTAAGCAATCAATTAATCACATATTAATTTCCCACACACTTAGCTTTTGGCCATCCTCAGACAAAACATCAAAGTTAAGCTCATAGACCCAAAACATTTATTCAATTCCCATATGATCCAAGAATATATAATCATAAACAAAGATGAACGACTTTCAAAAACATAACAAGAACTTAACATTCCACGCTTTTACTCATGATCAATCAATATTCAATACCTTTAAAAACTGAGCAATCTAATGGTAGACTCAAAAAATGTGTTTAAATAAAATATATCCACGGGTAGCATGTAATGTTGTTAATACATAAAGAAAAGGAAAATAAAGCTCAAGGGGGCTTATCAAAAAGGAAAATCATATAATGGGTATGCTATTTGGCTAATGTAGTTCGGAAAAGCAAAGAATGCCTAATCATATCCATGTTAATGCATGTGATAAAAATGTGGCCTCGAATAGAAATTCAAGGCAAAATCAGGATGTACATATCACGAAGGTCACACATTATCGAAAGAAAATGAGACTAATATGAATGTGTTAGTCAAAGAAGGCTCAAAATCTCACTAGCTTTGTCTACTACTAGTTATTGCTCTTTTAAAGATAATGCACATCGACCAATCACAAAAGTAAAAATACATGCTAAAGTTGCTATGAAATTCTCTAATCAATTCACAGTCTAATCATAATGATATAATCCTAGAATCAACATAAAAGAGAAAATGTTTATTTTGTTGTTTTATTCTTTCTCTCAGTTTGATTGAAAACTTAAAACAAGTAAAACAAACAAATTCAAAAATACTTATGCATAAAAAAAAGTAATGCGAAAATGTAAAGAAAAGAAATTTACTTCCCTTAGGTTGCCTCCCAAGAAGCGCCTTGTTTTAGGATCACTGGCTCGACTACTCCTGCTCCTCACGTGACAAAATTATGATCTTCTAGTGGCAAATACAGTTCCTACACGTGAGGTTCTTCTGGATAGGGCCTTGGTTGATAATCGTTCACCTTCAACGTCTTCCTTATCTTCAGATTCTTTATCTCTACTGAGTCCTCACTCTTTTGAATAATTCAAATGACTCTTCGCTCTTTTCTTCTTTGTTTAGTTCTTCCAACCTGCTAGGTAAAGGTGAAGGGCTAGTCTCGAAAATAATTATGAACTCAATATTTACCTCCGAGCTAAAAGATGCCTTTTTCTACTTGAAACTCCTCCTCTGCTTCTTCCACACAAACAAATCCTTGAGCATTACACTCAAGATTCTCAAGCTCTTCATCACTTTGTAAAATTCCTGCACTTACATCCATAGGGCATTCCTCGGGTTGATATAACTGCTCTTCTTCCATTTGTGATTCTAAGTGTTCAATCCTCATTGCCATTTCATCCATTTGGCCTAACAAGTTTTGGTTTCTAGACGTTATATGCATCATTTCCTGCTGGAACTGTTGCAATTGTTGTTATAGGCTTTGTTGAAATTATAGATTGTTAACAATCACAACATTCATCAATTCTTCCAGAGATGTACCTGAGTTTTGTTGGCTCTCCACATCTTGGAAACTAGACCAAGATTGTCTTTCATCTTGCTAGAATTGTAGGGTATTTTGTTGAAATTATTGCATACTCTCTTGAAGCTGCTGCATACCCTGTTGAAATTGAAGATGGCCTGCGTATATAGTTGTCCAGAGTTGTACCTGAGTTATGACAAGAAGCTTTTGGTCCATACGGGAATTGTTGTGTGTCCTGCAAACTATCATAGAAGTAATTTTGATGGTTATCCTATCCATAACCAAAGTTAGGTTGATCAATCTAACCTTGGTTATAGGATTGAGAATAAGAGTTAAAGAAAAAATTACTTCCATCCAAGATTTTTTTATATAAATCACAAACACAAAACATAATAAAGAAAGGATCATGAAATAACTGAAAAGAAACTAATTACAAACAAATATATACAAAACACCAATTAAATCACAAACAAAAACTAAAACACCACACTCCTTAGCAATGATGCCAAAATTTACAGCGCGTCGTAACGCTGATAAAAATAAAAACTAGACTACCATTATAGCAGTGGTGAGTCTAGGTCGATCCTATAGAGAGTGTGTGTAAAGTTGTTGAAATGAAATTAATCGATGTTTAGTTTAGGAGTTTTTGGTTTTAAAAATAAGAAAGTAAAATAAAACTAGACTGATAAAAACAAATTAAAGAAAACATGCAAAAAATGATAAAAGTGGGAAATTCGGTAGGGACCCAGTCCTTTGGTTCAATCTCGGCTTACAGCCTAATTAAACATATTTCATTGATTTGTTATTCTTAATCCTCTCCTAGCAACTATTAATCATGGGTTAATAATTAACCCGATTTTTCCCTTCGGTAGTGTTTAATCAAGATACGATCGTTAATTAAACCTAACTACCGAATAACGTAGGATACGATCTCTAGATTCAATTGGGTAGTAGCATTATGAATTAGGAAAACCAATTAATCAAGGAAATAACCACATATGATGCGTCATTTAACTTAGGTTATGTTATCCCCAATGATTACAAATCATTAGTCGCTACATATGAATTTTAGCATAACAATTACAGATTATATTAAAATTTTAGCAATGGGTTTGCAAATAAACGATTCAATGAACGCATTAAAAATTGTCTTTTCACAATATCCAATAGGTTCATACACAAATAACCAAAAAATAATGATAATACTATTATCGATACACAAAACCCCAAATCAATTAATATAGGATAACACAATCAATTTTTAATGATAGAAAGAAACAACAAAAACTATGAAATACACTTAACTCGGGCAGTTGACGTCGATGCCACCTCTAAATCGACGTTCGGACGTCTAGCCCTCCATAGGTCTCTCCCAGTTGAGAGTTTTACCCCTCATCTTCATTAAAATCAAGGGCTCCTAAAAAATAATTGCTTCAGCCCCAAGAAATGACCCCCATCGAAGACCACCCAAGGCTCTCTACTGTGCCTCCACTCTTTCTGCTATTGTGTCTTATTTTCTGAATTAATTCTTGGTCCACTACACTGTTCGCTCATTAAAAACCTACGCTTCTATTTATATGTTTCACTCCTGCCTCTGTTACGTTTTGTTCTTCTTTTCTTTCACAGTGCTACGCTACGTTTTCTGCTCCTTCTTTGGTTGTGCGTCATCGTTCCTTCGTCCCAGCTGCTGGCACGTTTTGCTCTTCTTCTTCTACTGCTGCATTGTCATTTTGTCCTGCTGCTGCTTGCTACTACATCGTTTGCTACTCTTCTTGTCTTCTCCTAATACGTTGCGTTTTAAGCGTGTCTTGGCTGTCATTGCTTCATCTGCTATCCACCTTCCAAATTCATGTTCAGCATGACCCATACAAAAACATGCATGATTGTCCAAGTTTTCTACTTCTTTACTATTATTTTTTTCTTATTTTCTTCTTTTTTTTTATTTTCTTCTTCTTGCTCCATGAAAACAAGTGAGTATTGGTCTTTAAAAGATGACTCAAATATCATGCTTTCGACTCACTTTAACTTCTTTGTTTCCAAGTTGTGCCTAAAATCACATATGAGTCAAAGTGAGTATCTTAAGCAATTTTATGTCATTAATCGCTAAGT
>JANKOD010000009.1:2181204-2197521 GCA_026284645.1 Erythroxylum acuminatum | reverse complement strand
AATACGTTGAGTTTTAATGAAGGTCTACTATTGTTGGCATACGCCTTAGACCACTATACCGTATACCAGCGTATATATATACTGCGTTGTAATCGGAATATGGTATGTAATAACCGAATGTGATTTGATTCCCTCTTTCTCCCTCTAAGTGATTCTGTGTATCCTCTCTCTCTCTCTCTCTCTAATCTCTCTAATCTCTCGAACCTTCTATCCTCCACTTCTACACGATTCTCTCAAAGCCAGTAATTCGCACAACATATTTCCTTTGGTTTAACTGCCCTAGGAATTGTCGGTGACTACTATGCTTAAGAATAATTGTCTTCTTTGACTTTAAATTACTAGATCTTCCAAATTCAAGATTCTTAGCAGCTTTTAAGGGTATCCTAGCACTTTTATTCCTTGTTTTGTGAACTAACTTGGAAAAATTATAATGTATTTCTGCAGCCAAGGGACATGGAATAGGTTGACATATATCCTTACTTTTACAAAATTAATATGACTCTATATTTGATGCATGTGGCATATGTGTCTCATCATAGCGTTTTCCATTAATTGTACATGCCTGCGGATATCAACTGAAAAGAAAGTCTTTCAAATTAAATAATATCTTTAGTTTTATTATATAGACTTTATAGTGTATATTCATTCGTTACATGCGATGTATGATAATCAAACCAAATTGATAAAACTTGACGTGTGTAAATTCCTACGGCCGGCGGCTATCGATTTGGGCTGGTTCAACAAGATGAGAAGATAAAGTGGTGGTTCCTTTTCATACGCCAAATATACAAACGCTTTTCGGTCTCCACCGTCGCTTACTCTCTTACATGGCTGATTGTACCGTCTCGCCGACTTCGGAGTCTCCGTACGACCTTCTTTTAACGTCGATCATCCTGATTCCCGCTTCTCATTATGTCCTTTTCTTTTTCGCGATACTTCTACTCTTTCTCTATAACATTTTGGAGATTCACTTCCTCCGCCACTTGCTCAAAGGCTTCCGAGGCGACGTTGTAACCATCACCTGCAAATTGTCCTCCGACCTCTACTGCTCTGTCGTTTCCTCTTGCCGGATCCTTCATGGAAGGTTCCGATTCGCGCAAGTTTTCTGGATAATTGAATGTATATGACCTGTCCTTAGGACTGATTTTGTCCTTTTTTTTTCTTCTATAAAATGTAGGTATAGCCCTACTCCTTGGCTCTCTAGTCCTCATCTCCAAACAGCGTTTTTGAGCCTGTTTGCGAAGTCTCCTAAGTTCAGTTACAGGAGGTTAGTCAGTGACTTCTTAAGTCTCTGCTTTTTACACATTTCTTCAATGTTCCTGAGTTATATTCTAAAATCATGTGTAGTAGCAAAATAAGTGAGAGTATACTGGTGTGTTGGCTTTTGACCTGATAATTGCAATAGTTGTGGAATAACACTGGTATTGATGATAATTGGGGTATTCTTCTTTTACTTTTAGTATGTGGATTAAAATAAAAAATTGTTTCTTTTGAATGTTCAGGGAGTTGTTCCATGCATCTGACGGCGGAACAATTGCGTTGGACTGGCTATTGTATTCTGATGGCTAGTATCTTCAACTTTTTGGGCTTTTTAGAAAATGTTATTATTATTTGTGATATTTTCCGTCTAATTTTTTCAGTTATTCATTCCATTTCGTTTACATGTTGCTATAGAAATCTTGTTCCTTTCCTTTTTCTATGTGAAGCTTTTGAATTATTTGCTGGCAGCATATGTGGTTTTAAGATCGATAACAACTCATGATCTTCCTGTTCCTTGTTACAGTTTTCTTAGAAAGGTTCTAGAATAGCAGGAATAGATCCATTCACTTGAATCAAATGACACACTGTTACCACAAATGTATCTTGAGTTACGGTCTTCAAAACATTTTATACTTGGGACTTCAGAAAATAACTGTAATATTTGATGAAGCAGAGGATAGACTAAAGTCAGAAATGAAATAGCCAATGTTATGGATTTTGATTTGTTGCGGAAAAAAGAAATTTTCGGTTAACTTAAATACCCAAAAGAAATATTGCCATATATGACCTTTTTTCCGTCATCCTTGACCTGGTTATTTGATTGCTTCATATCTCTGTTTTACAGTTAAAGGAGATACCTCCTCTACGAATGAAACCATTCTACCCAATGATAAAGCTCCAGTTGTGATAGTGATACCTGGCTTAACTAGTGATTCGGCTGATGCTGTAAGCATCCCTTTTCCTTCCTTTTTATTGTAA
Organism: Erythroxylum acuminatum; assembly: GCA_026284645.1. Classification (NCBI taxonomy): domain Eukaryota; kingdom Viridiplantae; phylum Streptophyta; class Magnoliopsida; order Malpighiales; family Erythroxylaceae; genus Erythroxylum; species Erythroxylum acuminatum. Next base: position 2,195,283 of record JANKOD010000009.1, on the reverse strand, counting down.
CTTGTGGTCTTCTTATCTAGACTTAAATGGGAACTTGAACTAAACTGCAAGTTGTATGAAGCTATTTGCTTGAAATCTGTCCATATGAATTTTCTATTCTAACTAACCCACTAAGAATCATTTAAGCTGCAGGTTCTTATGTTTCTCCTATATTGAGTGAATTTCTAAGTATGAAACTCCTTGTATGATCTCTAGAAAACCTTTTTTTTTGAAGGAAGATCTCTAGAAAACCTGGTTACCTGTTCTAAGTAACTTTCTTGTAATGCTATCTATACTTTATAAGGAAAGAAGCTAATTTGTATAGTTTCCTTCTTTTATGATTTTTTTTCCTTTAAATTCCTTTTCATTCTTCATCTCTCACCCAAAAGGTGCTTTTGTTTCTGACTTGGCTATTGTTGATGTTAGGATGGTGCTTTTCCTTCTTCATTAGCTCTTTTCTATATTATGATGGTGCTTTTCCTTCTTGATTAGCTAGCAGTAAGGAAATGAAGTAAATTGTCTTCTGTTTCTTGACCATGGTTCCTTTTAATCCATTTGACAAGCTAGTTACTCATATTCACCAAGTTATATCATTTCAGAGATTATACTTTTCCAAGGCAAGATATGGAATATAGATGTCAATTTATCTATAAAGATCCCTGTAATGCATATTGTTTTAAGATATGAACATGGTTGATTAAATGCTCAAATTAGTAGTAAGACAAGTGATTATTCTCATAAATTTTAAAATTTTGAAGTATTGTTGGATGATTTTCTTTGTCAAATTTGAATTTAGGATTCATCCAGAATTCAAATTATCTCTATGTCAATTGAGCTATAACCTTTCATTTTTTCTACTTTACCTTTTTTTGTGATACACTTTAGTCTGAGACAAATATATTGTCTGCCAGTATGTAAGGCATATTGCTTTTAAGATGGCAAGACATGGCTGGAATGTTGTTGTGAGCAATCATCGCGGACTTGGAGGGATATCAATAACTGTAAGCATAAACTTGAGATTGTTATTCACAAAATGTTTTATCTCTCTTTTCACTCCCTCTTTCTCAAAGCTTTATGGAAAAGGGTGTCCAGTCTTGCAATTAGCTCATACATCATATGACTAGTAAATCTCAAGAAAGGGGAAGAGAAAGGAAACTGTGGTGCTGGGTTATCTTTTGCAGTACTACATGGCTTGATAGAGGATTCTATTTTCATTTTATTATGTTTTGTGGGAAAAGGAAAGGGTGTGCAGTCAATTAAAGGCTTATTTACCGTTTTGCTTATCTAGGGAAAGATGGGCCTTCTAAAGTTTTTAGTTCATATGAATAAATGGTTCTATGCTAGACTTTGTCATGACATGAATTTCTTACTATTTAAGTAGTGGCTTGGCTTATAAATATTGTTTGCAATTTGCTGATTACATTCATTCTTTGTATATTGGAAAGAAACTAAAACATGCATAATTACTTTTTCATAATTGTGCCGACAAGTTCTCTTGTTATAAATATATATGATCAGTCTGATCGCTTCTATAATGCTGGGTGGACGGAGGACATACGAAAAGTTATTGGTCATATTCACTGTTGCTATCCAGAAGCTCCTTTATATGCTGTTGGGACTAGTATCGGTGCCAATATCCTGGTATAATAATCCCTACTTTCCATTTTTCATGTAATTTCATTGCTTGCACCTACTTTTATTGACCCATGTCTCTATTTTTAAGTCCTATGAATGAACCAAGTATTAAGGAGATCAACAGAGCTACTATGCAGACATTGTGGCATGAATATGAACTGTGCTTTAAAATCTTAATGGCTCTACTGAGTTCTTTGACAGAATACTTGCATCATACTACTTAGTACGTATGTAGAGGACTTTTTCCCTCAAATGCAATAGGGTACTGTTCTAAAAAGAGAGGGAGGGGGAGAGATACAGCCATTTATGGAACAATTAAATTCCTAGGAGTCTTGGAAAACTCTGATAATTTAAGAAGATATTGATAGACATATTTAGTTCCTTTGGTGTTGAAATGAGTTAATTATGGGCTGTCTAGCAGCAGCTAAATCCGTACAAGCTAATTTATAACTTAGATTTGAAATGGACATATGCTCAAAAGCTATCCGAAAGCAGTCTATTTTGATTGCACCCCATTTCTCTTAAGTGGATGTGTCAAAATTTTTAGGTACTCTTGCTCAGACCAACAACAAGATTGTTATATGCCTTACTGGTCTTGTATTGAGTGCTATTTGATTGTTTATATGTCCATAGTTTGTATCTAGGACATTTTTGCTGTGTAGTTGGAATTTCAAAGCTCTGGATATGTACAATTTGTGTTAAGACAAGGTTCATGCTCTAGGTGAAATATCTTGGAGAGGACGGGGATGGTATTCCTCTAATAGGAGCTGCAGCTGTCTGTTCTCCTTGGGACCTTCTGGTAAGAATAACTCATTTTATGATTTGTTGTCATTTCAGTTGTCTATAGTTTGGTGAATATAATCAAGTTCCAAAAGTATTAGTTCACATGTGTATATCCTTTAACACGGGGCTATTTTCGTAGAATTTACGTCATTTGTTCTTATTATTTTCTTTTTTATTGATATGATACCATAATCTCATATTCAACTAGTTGACCCTTGAATTGGTGGACTATCAGTGATGCTTACAGTTTCAGTTCATGTAGGTTGGTCTATTTTTGGGTTTACACCTTCATATCCCATTCCACTTGTGGGGTTATTTTTAATCGGATTATATGTCATGAAATGGACATTAATTAGTAGGTGGGAAATAGTGATACATTAGTTGCATTTTGCAAATATGGAGTGGTTTTAGGAACGTGTGACGCGAACAAGCTATTTTGGTGTTTGTTCATACACTTTAGATCACCATGCTCTTATGAACGATTTGTCATAAAGTAGTTTTGACCATGTTTGTGAGCACAATTTGGATAAAAGTTCTTGACTTACCACCTAACCATCTCAAATAAATAAGGTCAGGAGATCCTTCTTAAAATAACAATTTATTAGCATAAAAAGCAAGTTAATTAGTTGGAGTTATATTGGGAGTTTTAGAAGTTCCTGTCCCTAAGTTATTGTAAAATGTCATACCTGATTGACTTACAGATATGTGACAGGTTCATAAACCGCAGACTCACACAAAAATTCTATGACAGAGTTTTAGCTGTTGGCCTTAAAGGTTATGCACAACTGTACGTGTACATCAACTCTTCCTAACTTTTTTCTATTGAGTTTCTCAAAATGTGAGCTACATTAGCTTATTAAGAGTATGGCACAATATTTTTGTTCATGATTTTCTGGTCATTTAATCTGTACTTGCAGGCATCAATCTGTATTGTCACGCCTTACAGATATGGATAACATCAAAAAGGTAATTTTTCTTGTCACTTTTCTTTTTCAAGTATGAATTCCTTAAAATTGAATGTATCCCCTAACTGAAGCAGGTTATTCCAATATCACTAGTATCAATTATGAGTGGAGTGATTGATCTGTAATGGTAATGGGGTGAGTGAAATTACCAATTGGAAATGGACTAACTTTGGCCTGTACTTATTTTCAATGATGCTTTCATTCTAAAAAGGTTAACATTAGTGTAATCTTCCAGGCCACTATTTTCTTAACAGTTATTGTCAATCTTCTCCTATGGTCAAATATTTCTAGCAAATGAGAGAGCTACTCTTGTATGACTGAGTACTTGTAAACCACACAGGTGGTGTCAAGGATTCTTATCTGCTTTGTGCACAACAAATTGTGTGGCTTACTAGGGAATCTCAGATTTACTTCAAAAAACTGAATGTGATAAACTATCTTCCTAAAATTGGGTATATAACCTAGTAGGTCTAAATGAGTCATTTACCACATGAAAGGTTAACCTATCAACTTCCTTTTTAATGGATCAGTTGGCTGCTTGTAAGGGCCTGTAACTTGTCCCATTCTAGCCATGATGGTATATCATCTTGAGTTTCTATCATCTTAACTTACCATGATGGATGAAGCTTTTCTGGTTATTGAACTAAGTGTCCCATGGGTCAGTGACACAAAAACCATGTGGTCCATGCATATTTACGGAAACTCCACTTTAATTATTTATCTTTTTATGATGTCCTGTGTTGAACAAAGGGGCGCCCGTGTAATTAGTCCCCTTTGTGATAAAATATTCCATTGTTAGCTATCTAAATGCTTATTGTTACATTGCTGAAATGTACTAAAATGTAAGGTTAAGGAAATATCCTGTAGTTTTACCTCTTATCTTGAACCAAAATGCATCTCTTTTAGGTTATTATTCTATGGTTAATATATGGAACTTGTGCAACTGGTGGTATTTAGTGTTAAACCACATGTTTCCTTGAAGCAATTCTATGTTAGTTTGACATTGTAAATAAACTGATTGTCATGACTTGCTGTTAACAAGATTTGTGGCTTCTACTTTTCTACAAGCTTGTGCAAAGTCATTTAATTTGGTTTAGATGGTATCTTGTCTCCAAAGTATATGCTATAAATCCAACTGAGAAACCTTGTTTGTAGAATCATGTCTTCTTCTATGAGTTCACAAATTGCAGATCTATCTCCTTTTACATGTCATCTGATGTCTCTTAGTTTCTCTAAGTCAAAAATCAGTAAAGCTAGCTCTTTATTTAGATCCATGTCTTAGATATAACTTCGTGAATTATTTTTGTTCATGTCATTTAGCAGCAGCCATGCCAAAAGCCTAAGACTTCCAAATATTGATAAAAATGCTAGTATAAAAGCATATATAAGTATAGGATGTCAGGTTTTATGCATGAATACACACCACTTTGGCCTTTCTTTTAGAAGTAAACATTTTTCCTTGATAATTTGGAATTTGGCTACAAAAACTACAGAATATATATTTTTTACCAAGATTTTAAATTGTGGATTGCGGGTTATTTTGCTATTGTAGATGACATGGATGCAAATGTGGCAAATTGCTGTAATGGTCCGTAGCACAACCACAATATTGCAACTACAATTGTAGTTACATTTCACAGTTTAAAATACTGTTCTTGACATACTTCAAATTACAGTTTTCATTTTTAAGGAAATATGCCAAATAACATTAATAATATCCAGTCATATATTCTAAATATGAAGATAGATTAGTGTGTATAAGAATTTAGAAATTAGATTCGAAACCTAGATTGATTGCATTTTCTTAGGATTGATTAGTGTGCCTTGCGAGCATCCCAACACTACTGCTAGATGATAATGCCTTTGTATGGTCCTGATCAATAGACAATCTTATTCCTGCAGGACCATTTCATAACTAGGTTTTTTAAGTTAGCTTGGAACTGTATTTCTCAACCCAAGAAGGCTACAATAAATAAGTTGTTCCATCATCATTATGAGCTATTGTTGTTTCATTTATTAAAAAAAAAAAATTCTTGAGAACCCAATTTCTTTATTGGTTCCTCCACAATCAACTCAATTTAACCCTAATTTGTTAAAAGCTAGTTGCCTAACCCTTTCCCTGCATCACTTATTTGCCTGATGTGAACTATATCCCATGACCTAAAATTGTCCATAGATGTGAATAAATACTATTTTGTGCTCATCTCTTGCTGATGTGTAAACAGTTGATGTTTCAACTAAGTATTACTGCTTATTGTAAATGTTAATTAGATTTGAACATTTCATTTATGTACTAAATTGGCAAGATAGAACAAGCATATGACAATTAATTACCAAGACATGTGTCTTATGTGTGTATATCTGGTCATAGGAATCTGGTTGTCCTTTGTGTTTTGCAGTCATGTTCTGTTCGGGACTTTGATCATCATGCAACTCGAATTTTGGGGAAATTTGAGGTAAAAGCTATTGACTGATTCTTACCTTTTCTATAAACGATTCTTCTGGTTAACTGCCGATTCAACTGAAAGGTTTACTTGTTTGCCAGACAGTTGATACGTACTATAGGCATTCCAGCTCTGCTAATTTTGTTGGAAATGTTTCGGTGCCTCTTTTGTGTATCAGTTCTTTGGATGACCCAGTTTGTACAAGGGAGGCAATTCCATGGGATGAGTGTCGGTATGGAACAAGTTTATCTTTAACTTCTTAGATTTTGGTTTTTTGCGGTATTATTTGAGGTTTCATTTCAGAAGATTCCATTTGAAGCCTTCTATTTCCACAAACTTCATTGTTGCCACTCAAAATTCGTCAACATGGGAACAGAAGTGTGTAGGCAGACAGATCTGGGCACATCTTTTCATGGCACATATTTAGGGACAAGTTGGGTTGGGTTGGGTTGGGTTAGCAAACCGGCCAACTTGATATGACTTTCTTTCTCCTGTAACATGTCATTGCCCTTGCAACCTGTTTTCTCATTCTCCTTCCTGAACTTTAAAACCCACCATACCTAATCAAAACTATATCTCCTGTATTCTGCAGCAAATTTCTTCTATTTCATAAATTTCTTCTTTGTTTTGCTTTTCTGCATCTTGGTTTAGACTGACTCCTGTTTTGTCCATGGCTTTCTGTTCTCTCTCTTCTGCTTTCTTGCAAAATTCCGTTGTTGAAACCCATCTCTTGCAATAATCTGTACAGTTAAACACTTCTGCTTACTTCCTGCAAAGTTCCAAGTTGTTGAAAGCATCTGCTGCTTCTCCACTTCAGGCTATTTAACTGTCTACTGCCTTCACCATTGAACTCAAGAGTTCTCTTCCTACTTCCACTGTGCTTAATTTTGTGAGTATTGCAGTTGAATTACAATAACTTAAAAAGGGTCTCTTGATGTTTGCTTTTATTTTTAGATTACATGGATTCCAGTTATAGGTTTTCAAGGCTACTCAATTTCCTTGGACTACTAGGTTTTCAAATAAAGCAACAAAAATTAGAAAATTAGGAATGGTAACAGTAATGGATCTCATTGAGTCTCATGTGAGATGCTAAATAGGAGTTTGGATGGCTAATGAGAGCTAAAATGGATAGTTTTCTTATGTAATCACTAGTTTTCATTATGTAGTCACTCCATTATATAATGAAATGGAGTATTTGACATAGACCAAGAGTATTATCGTACTTGGACAATGAAGTGATATCCTCATAGGACTAATGACTCTAAGGCGTTAGTAAATATTGAAAAAAAAACTATTTAAAATAATTTGAATTGGATCGGGTTTACAGGGATGGATGGGTCATGTTGGCTTGGGTTTTGGACAGCCCTATTAACAATCATATTGATTAGCATTCCATTATTTGTCCATCATCACAAGGTCGATGCCATAATTCTTCCAGTCTACTGCAATCAGCTTGAAGTTCAAATATTTTATTTGAGCTTCTTGATTACCAGCTGCCACTATGGACAACTATTGGAAAGCCTCATTATTGTTGCTTACCTGTATTGATTTTAAGGCATTTAAGGGTGGCACTCCTTTTATGCTTTAACAAGATTTCTAAGTGTTTGCTTATTTAGTCCAAAACTCTTTCCCCCGTCTTCTTTTATCAGTTAGTTGGCAGTAAGGCAAAGACTTCAAACAAGGAATAGGTGCCATGGTATTCAAACAACCTTATGTTTACTATGTCAAATGGCTACTGAATCAAATGCTCATTTTTTACAATGCCCTTACTCTCAAGTAATTTGGTCTAAAATCCTGCATCTGATGCATTTAGATTGTAATGAGAGGGAATGGCCTCTTTTTGTGGGTTGGGCTGTTGAGATGGCCAAACTTATGAAGCAGGATGCTTGCATATTCTAAACAGACTACATTTGGTCCATCTATGCTATCTGGAGGGAAAGGAACAACAGGCTTCACAAAGGCCTAGCCATGGACTAATATGCAATGTCAGCAAATACAATCTTTTGAATTAGAGAAATTTTTATGTCAAACAAAGCACATCTCGGAGTCACAGCCCAAATGAAGATTAGTTGGGAACTTGACTTGAACTTGTAATTATAGGCCTCCTAATTCTGTACACCTCCCTTCTAGTTTGTCTTATTATGTAGCAAGTTGATGGGATTCCTGTTAAGGTTTTATCATCATACACTCTACTGTTGAAAACATAAAGCTTAGTCAATACAATTACTTCATTTTCCCCCAAAAAAGAAAAAAAAAAGATTTCTAAGTGTTTACATCAGTTTATATAAACATTAAATGTTTTATTTATTGTAGGGCAAATGAGAATATAATCCTTGCTACCACCCATCATGGAGGACACCTAGCTTATTTTGAAGGACTAACTGCAAATAGTTTGTGGTAATATATCCCTCACCTTGTATCAGCATTTCAATACTCTCTGTATCTAATTTCTAAGATCTAAAGGCCTGTTCTTCATGTGGGAGAATACCTTTTATAATGGTCACATTTGAGTATTTTCCATACAACTGATACTAAAGTGGTCACATTTGAGTCTTCTCCATACAACAGATATTAAGAAGCAAATATTTTGTATCATGGTATTGTTAACTTGACCCATATTTGATTTTATAGCTTGCACTACCTGTAAGTACTGTAATTGCATTGAAATATATTACATTGAGTCTTCATTAAGTCTGATATTTTATCTCAAAGACAGTTGGATTTGAAGACATCTGAGATAAATCATGAAGATACTTCATGAATAGTTCTGTTTAATATAGCTGGTTATACAAGAACGTACATACATGCACAAAGTAGTTTCATTTTCCATAATAGGAGTACTTATTGTTGTGGTCTTGCTATGTAATTCTCAACTACTAATGCCCATGCGTATTCATCATATTTGGTTCCCATTTGGTCTGATTATAAGCATGCTTGCTTTCTCCATCCCCTTACTGCAGGTGGGTAAGAGCAGTTAATGAGTTCTTTAATGTCCTTCACTCAAGCTCGTTGAGAAACAGAAAGGTGCGAGTTAGATCACTCCTATCTTTTGTCCAATACAACCATAAATCTATGCTAAGATAAACACTCCTGATTGAAAGTACAACATAGCGGCTAGTTGAGCACAAAGTTTGGCCAGTTAAGGTTGCCCATTCTGGTTATTGAATACTTGGATGTTATTTGTTAGGTTACAATGAAATGAAATGAATTGATAAAGAAATTTGATAATGTAATATATTAAGTCTGCATGGATAGGCTATTCATGGGTTTTACATTGTTAGAGATGTAAAGCAAATTTCATGGCATTGTAAGCCTAATAAACGACCAAACAGTACTAACAATGGTGTAATGAACTATATTACATAGGAATTAAGTTATTGCCACTTGCATCTAGAATATTTGCTACTTGGAAGAGGAACATTTTTTTTCGTATATCCACTCTGTGGTTGTGTTGATTGCATCTGCTAGCCAGTATATGCCTCCCTTTACTCCAACATCTTAATTCTAGTTTAAAAGCCTGATTCCTTGTGTCGATTAATTCGGCTCTGAAGCTGCAACAACTAACAATGTTTTATGTTATCAATTGCAAAGAGCATCCTTATGAATGGATTTGTAAGATAGCAGTATGCTTCTGTGTTGCAGAGGAAATCTTCTAGCTGGACAATTCCACTTGAATCTTCAATTGATCAGGGACCTTACGTGAATGTTATGGAAGATGGAATGGTGACTGCAGTAGGAGACACTGAAAAGGATATTGTTGCAGAGCATTTACCTAGTGAAGATGTAAGCTGCGTTGACAAGGATCCAGACTCCATGAAGAGCGAAATGGGTGTTCACATGACAGAACAAATACAAAAGGAAAGCGACTCAAACCTTCCACCAGATCCGTGTCTGAATGTTTTGATTGATCCTGTGAGACAACAGATGGGACAGCTCTTGAGTAGGAGTAGAGTTTCAATCTGGCTACTTGCATACGTTGCCATCATAACAACTTGGCCACTTGCTGGTTCTGCTTTGTTTCTGTTCATCAAGAAAAGGTTCAAAAACTTTTTGCCAGCTACCTTACTGAGAAGATAACTGGATGCACATAATCATGACCAAGTTCCATCTTAACGCGGTGAATTATCATTTATCCGGGTTCGGAAAGTTGCTATTATAATGGTTCAATACACTACCTCTGTAAGTATTAATGAAGATTTCACTGCATCTGATAAAAATCACCATGATTTATCTATGTACACTCATTACAATTTGATCAGATATACAAGGTCGGTGTTAAAAGTGATGTGGCAAATAAAAAGGCTATGGTTGCCATAGTGGTGCTCCGTTATTTTTCATGTCATTCCTGAATTTGAAGGAACCATAGGCATCTAAATCCAGACATGTAATAAGGTTCTCGTTGTGGAACGATGTGATTTCTTAAGAATGCCTTCTGTCAGAACATGTGGAGTGAGATGTGTATATCAACTCTACCGCTGTTGCTGCATTGGACAGTAATTGGGGTTCATCATATTTCATCTTTACTATTTTCCTTTGTCCACTTCATTGCAACATCTCTTTTTAAAAATACACTGATGCTTACTCTGTTGGGTTTTGCTTGGTTTTATTCCTTCAGTTTTGGACTTTCGAGTTTACCTTGCACAATTTGTAGCTATTGAGCTTTACTTTGAGTTAGTCAGGAATTCCTAGGTTAATCATATTCCATTTAGTCTTAACTATGTTATTTCCAATCATGCAAGCTTTTATTTTAACATTTCAAGTCTCAATTGAATTCAATCTACTTTAATTTTAGCTAATTAAATCTTGATGTAGTTAATCAGCTTGTAATTGTGGGTAATTAATTTTAATTAAGATTAGTTAATTGTTATTTGTGATTAATTATGCTTATTTAGTTTTTAGGAGGATTCAATTGCCTTTAATTGAGTTTTCTGTGTTGTAACATCATTAATTAGGGCTTTTCTAAGTTTAAATCTATGGATTTAGTTTTTTTTTTAAAAATCAAGATAAGATTGAATCTAGTCTCTTGTAGGATAATTAGATAAAATTTAGGTTAAAATAAGTTCAGTGTATTGGGGTACTCAACATGTACTACAGTTAGATGGAGATTCTCATGAAGTTTTCGGAAGTTAATTGAATCTAGTTAGGATAAATGCTAATCAATCTTTAAAATATTGAAAATCAATGAAATATAATTAGAGGTTATAGTCCACATCATAGAAAACTAGATTGGTCAAGTAGACAAGTCACTAACTGGGAGACCTTAAAGCTCATCATATAACAGTATAGCGTATGATTCTAGAGAACAGAACGATGACTATCTTGAAGAGTGAAGAAGAGGTAATTAAGGACAAGAAAGAGGAAGTTAAGTGAGAGGAACCCATTGTTGAGGAAAAAGAACAAAAGAACAATGAAGAGAAATTCCATATGTTAATTGATATAAACTATTTTTAACTTATGGCGATGTGTATTATTTTTTTGAAGTGATCGACACTAGATTTTATGAATTTTCCAGGTATCATTAATCAAGACATATATGAATTCTTTGCAATATCTAAAAATATATTTTACCCCAATTTCACTATCAATCACCTCTTAGATGTTAAGTCTACCTTCTCCAATGCAACCTAATCTACATTCTTATTAAGCACAATATTCTCGCATCTTCTTATTAGAGAATCATGATGACTCCTCTTAATATGTTCAAACCACTTAAACTTTGTCTGTCTAAATTTACTATTAATATTAGTCAGTCCCAACTTGTCTCTTACCACTATATTCTCGACCTTATCTCTTCTTGTAAGGTTGCACATCTAATTAAAATCCTCATCTCCGCTGCCTTTAACTTATGATTATGCACTTATTTAATGGGCCCAACTTAATTGCTAAATAATATAATTTACCTTTTAGCCTGGGTGGTATTTTCTTGTCATATAAAACTCTTGAGGTGCCCCTTCATTTAAGCTACCTTGATTTGATAAAGTGAACTATGTTGTCATCTATTTTGTCACTACCTTGGATGATGAGTCTAAGGTACTTAAAATATCCTTTCTATGATATAACTTCTATACCAATCTTGATCCCTATATCATATGCAACCTTGCGACTAGAAAAAGTTACACTTTAAGTACTCATTCTTAGTCCTACTAATTTGAAGTCCTTTGACTTTAACGTATCTCTCCAAAGTTCTTGCTTGATATTAACATCCTCTTTTTTTCAAACACTAAAATAATTTCATTAGCATACAATATACACCAAGGCACATCCCTTTGGATATTATTGGTAAGCTCAATCGTAACTACTGCAAACAGGAAATGGCTCAAAGAGGATCCTTGGTGTTACCCGATATTGATAAAAAATGTTATGCATCTTCTCATATCATCCTTACTCTAGTTTTAACACATTCATACATATTCCTAATAACTCGTGTATAGATAACAAAAACTTCTTAGCTTGTAAACACTTCCATATGACTTCTTTAGGTACCCTGTCATAAGTCCCTCTATTTGTCCCTATAATATTTCATTAATCGTCTTAGGAGATGTATAACTTCTATCATAGACCTCCCTGAAATGAAACTAAATTGGTTTTTTGAGATAGATGTACTGTTTCTCACTCTTTTCTCTATCACCCTTGCCCATAACTTTATGGTGTGACTAAGTGGATTGATGCCCCTATAGTTGTTACAACTTTAAATGTTGCCTTTGTTCTTGTAGAGAGGAATTAATGTGCTAAGTCTCCACTCATCTAGCATTTTGGCAAACTTGATGATCACATTAAAAAACTTGGCTAACTAAGCAAGACCCTATGCTTCTAAACTCTTACACACCTCCATAGGTAACTCATTAGGTCCTATTATCCTTCCACTTTTCATCTTGCTCCTCCTCTAATTTCTTCTCTTGTAATACATTGACAATAAACAAAGCTCTATTATTTCTCAAAACTGCTAAAATCACCCAAGAAAATGTTTTTATATCTGCCTTCATTAAAAAGCCTATAAAAGTAGCCACGTCATCTTCTTTTAATGTCATTTTTATCCACGAGCACCCATCCTACTTCATTCTTTATAAAACAAGCTGGATCTATATCCTTCACTTTCCATTCCCTAACTCTGGCAACTTAAAAATATCCCTTTCTCTATCCTTATTTTCTCATATTTGATACAAGTTCTCAAAAACTCTACTTTTGGCTTCTGAGACTATCTTCTTCACCTCTTTCTTTGCTAACTTATTACTCTTTCTATTGGCTACCCTCTCTTAGTCCTTGTTCTTTCTAATAGAACTTTATACGTAAATCCATTAGAGCTTTATACACAACCTTCTTGATCTTTACCTTATCTTAGACGACTTCATTCCACCACCAAGACTCCTTCTTACTATCCCTAATTCTAGGTTAATTAAGTTAAATCTATTTCTAATTAAAACCTTTAAAATTACATTAATCGATTCATAAATTTCACTGTTAGGTTTAACCGTAATATAAAACAGATCTATGTCGACCAATTTCTAAGTTTGCATACAACTCTTTTAAATTATGTTAGATCTATTTATACAAAGGATTTTTCAATCTTAATAGCATGAAATCATATATGAAATAATATACTAACAATATTAATTTAAGAATAAATATGAACACATAATTGAATCTCAATAAAATTAAGGAATAAATTAAATTAAAATAAAGTCACTACAAAATCCATCCCAGGGTTCATCTAATCTAGATACTAAAAGGTATGTAGCTCATTATAATAGAAAGAAATCTCGAAAAGCAAGACTAAAATCCTTAAAATCTCCAAAAACTTCACTCTATATTGATTAAAATCCCCTCTAAAATGGCTTCCTTGGTTGTTTCTTAGTCCTTTAGCGATTCAAGGGTTCCTATCTTTGTATTTTCAACCTCCTTTTGTTGTCTGTAACTTAAGATCATCTTTTTAAATTTGAAAATTGGATACAGTGAGTTACACGATCATCAATACAAGCTTGCTAATGATTGTATTCTTAAATTATCACGTGACATTATTTGGATCTAACATATGCAAAGATACATGCTTATACTATTAATATGGCCTTCTCACTATTCAACACGAGCATATTTCCATTCAACATAAGTGTGTTTTGTAGAAAAAGATTCAACACGCCTCCAAACTCTCATACACAACCATGTACACTGTCTTACACTCTATTACTCAAAACTTGTCAAAATTCATTCATTTTTGCTCCAAGGGAGTGAATTAGATCTAAAAACAAAATTCAAACAACTTAAGTAACAAAATAAAA
>JANKOD010000009.1:2132378-2148288 GCA_026284645.1 Erythroxylum acuminatum | reverse complement strand
CAGTCTCGACCTACACCCTAATTAAGTATATTTCAATAATTTGTTGTTCTTTAACCTCTCCTAGCAACCATTAATCATGGGTTAATAATTAACCCGAGTTTTCTCTTAGTTTTTTTTAATCAAGATATGATTGTTAATTAAACCTAACTACCGAATAACCTAGGATACGATCTTTAGATTTAATTAGACAGTAGCATTACGAATTAGGAAAACCGATTAATCAAGGAAACAACTACATACGATATGTCATTTAACCTAGATCATGTTATCCCTAATGATTACGAATCATTTGTCACTACGCATGAATTTTAACATAACAATTATGGATTATATCGAAATTCTAACAATGATTTTGCAATTAACGATTCAATGAACGCATTAAAATCATCAACTCACAATACCCAAAGGGTTCATATACAAATAACCGAATAATAACAAAAATTCGATTATCCATACGCAATACCCAAATCAATTAATATAGGATAACACAATCAATTCCTAATGAGGGAAAGAAACAAAAAATAATAAAACATACTTAACCCGAGTTATCGGCATCGATGTCACCTCCGAATCGGTGTTGGGATGCCTAGCCCTTCATAAGTCTTTCCTGGAAAAATACTTCAGCCCCCATTCTAATCCTTAGCCAAAAACCCTTAATTTCTCTTCACTGCTTAAGCTTCTCACTGTCCAATGTCGCCTCCACTATAGCTGATTTGACCATTTAATGTCGGAGTTTTTCACTGTTCATTGGACTCCTATCTGCGCGCTCCTCATCTGCGTTTAACGCAAACCCTCACTATGTTGCGTTGTGCTCCCCTCTCTTGTAGCGTTCCTGTAGCTTTTTTTATATGACAAATAACCTTGCTCTCCACTTTAAATCCTTCTACGCAGGCCTCTTATTCTCTCCTTATGCGTTCAGTGAAAGCGCGTAGCGTTTAACGCAGCGCTGTTGTGTGAAACGCAGCGTACGCGACATAAAGCTGCGTTGCTGTGTGAAACGTAGCGCACGCGACGTAACGCTGCGCAGTGCTCCCATTCTCGTGGTCTGTGTTTCATGCATAAACGCAGACATCCACCTACGTTTCACCTAGTCCTCCTGCACTGCGTTTTCTTTATCTGGCACTATCGTTTTTGGGCTATTTTTTCTGCTACTTGCTTTTAAATTTTTCTTCTTCTTGCTTCATGAAAACAACTAAAATTGATCTTCAGAAAATAACCCAAATGCAGTACTTTTGACTCACTTTATTTTATTTTCTTCCAAATTGTACCTAAAATCACATATAAATTAAAGTGAGTATCTTAAATATTTTTATATCATTAATCGCTAAGTGTAAATAATTAAATATATCAATAATTAAACACATATCACCTATAGTTGAATTTCAATCTAACTTACCCCATCAACTTAAAAATATGTATCATTGTCCAAAAATGTTTGTTTTCGGTTGAATATTCTAAAAGTTTTCCTTTCTCAATTAATGTTTATGTATCCATCTTACCTAAATTTCTTATTTATTAGTGAGGATTCTCCAAATCCTCTTGACCATTTGAACTTTGTTAGTAATTCTTACAAAAATGATTCCCATTCCCACTTTGTCTTAGGCAAGCACAGATCACTCTATTCATTTTAGGAGTTGATCTTTTACATATGTCTCCTGACCAGAGGAAACTCCTTATAATTTGTTTTAATAGCTTGAGTAAACTCTTTAGAAACATCAAGTGAGAAAACCAATGCACATGAAGGTTGTTAAGTTTCAAGTTAATAAGTTGTATTCCATCCATGAATGAAAGACTTATATTGCACCAATTATTCCTTCTCCTCTGAATTCTTCTAGTCAATGGTTGAAAATCACTATAATTTGTTCTTTTGTAAGAGATAAGTACACCTAGATATATGATTTATGGTTTCTTGTTCTTAAGTCCTGTCAAATTAGAAAGTGAATTAGAGAGATGATTAGCACCTATTGATATAAATAGCTAACTCTTATATTTGTTTATGGAGAGACCAATTAACTCTTTAAAGGTGCAAATAATAGACCTTAATGCACTAACTAAGCTTACATTAGCCCTAAAAATGAGTAACAATTCATATCCAAATGATAAAACTATAAATCCTCAATTTTTTTCATTTAAAATGAAAATTAAAGGACTTTTCCTAGCTAATTACAAGTTCAAAAAGTATGGTAAGAACTTTCATGCTTAGTGTTAAAAAATATAGGGAGATTAGATTACCTTGCCCTGAACCTTTTTCACCCTTGATAAGTTTAGTTGGCTCACCTATAGGAGATTGATGTAATACACTACGTAATCCAATGTATAAACCTTTCTACAAAACCAAAGGCCTTCAATATATTTAGAATGAAGTTCTAATTAATAGTGTCAGATACCTTGTGAAAGTCAATCTTAACCGTATAACTCTTATTAAAGTGTCTATTGTTTCACATATTAAATAATTCTTGAATTTACTGGCCTTTAATAAAAGCATCTTGTAAATGAGTGATGTAATGTTTCAAAACTTCCTTGAGTCTAAAAGCTATGAGTTTGGAAATGATCATATAGATTGCATTGCAATAAGAAATAGGTCTTTGTTATGGTTTGAGGTCCAATAATCTTCCTCTAAATCAGTGACATTGAAGGCCTAAGTTAAAGCTCCACCTCTTTGCTAAAATTTTTCTCATTAATAAGGGATTTAGAAACATACAAAGAAGAATAATTTTAATCAAGAGTGCCATGTGTGTTTGTGAAGTATGTAAGAGTCTCTTGTAATACTTCAACTTAAGATTGAGTATGATTTCCATTTTCCTTTTTGAGTGGGGTAATTCTATTATAATTTTTCCTTAAGTGAACGTATTTATGAAAGAAGCTATTGTTTCGAATATTTGAGCCATCATATTGTTGATGTTTCATTTAAAATGGAAAATTTCTGATATGTACTTAATTGATTGTATAATTATTCCATAACACTTAGTGATTAATGACATAAACTTGCTTAAGATACTTACTTTGACTCATATGTACTGGTTTTATGCACAATTCAAAAGCAAAGGAGTTAAAGTGAGTCGAAAGCACTATATTTGAGTCGTTTTTTGAAGTTTACACTCATTTGTCTTCATGGAGTAAGAATGAAGAAGATTAGAGCAAATAAAGACAAGAAGAAGACAAGAAAATGAAACCACAAAGTGAAGAACCAAGATATGAAGTGTCTCACGACTGTTGGAATTACTGGACAGTTGTGACTGTATAGGATTGCATGGTGTCTCATGTGAGTGAGACACCACATACACACCACCTATCCATTTAACATAGCTTTTTAAGTATAAAACAAAGGTATATGATGGATGGTGGATGGCTGCACAACATCACACTCATATCATGGTATAAGATATGAATTTAATTAAAGGACAACACCAAGAACAGCAACTGAAGGACAACACTAACGTCCTCTTCTGTTTTGAAAGGCACCTATCCCATATCCCTTTTTAAACTTAGTTGCCACATTTTAAACAAGGTTGGAAGGCATAAAGGAGTGGGCAACTGGGATAAAAAGGAAGAACTGAATGTGTGTGATGGTTATAAGATGAAATGAAGACTTTGGAGACACCTCATGTTGCCAAGAGAGTGTGGATAGCTGTCCCATTTAACCCAACATTTTTCACATAAAAGCAAACAAATGGTGACGGCAAATGACATGAAATGATGTGTTCGTTTAGGGTCGGAAGGAGTATAATTGAGAGTGAATAACCAAGACAAGTTCCACTTTTCTTAGAGAATAAAATAAGGGGAGAGCTGAAGCAAAAATAAAGTGGAGAGTCAGTTGCACCTTGGAAAGGATAAGAAGGAGCAATCGAGAGAGCATCCACTCTTCTTGGAACAAAAGAAGATAACCATTTATGTAGTTGTCGGCTGCACTTGGAGAGGGATAACTGAAGAGAGTTGACAACAGCTTAATCACCTTCTTCTCTTCAGTTGTCCCACCTTTCCCATTGATTTTAAGATAGTTTTGGAATATAGAAAAGTCAGGTTGTGTGACAGGGGGCTGAGCAGAAAAAGAGGCAGCATCTCCTTCATTTAGTCCTCTTCGGTTTCCAAGTGTACGAGGGCTAGAGAATAACCAAACAGCAGCTACTTCTTGATTATTTCTCTTCAGTTTTCCATGGAAACAAAGGTGTTCTAGGCTGATGCTTGGAGACCCATGGAGAAGATGAAGGGCTAGACATCTCAACACCGGTTCGGAGGTGAAATTGACGTCGACGACCCGGTTAAACATTTCTTCTTTGTATTTGTTTTTTCTTTCTCTCTTTAGGGATTGATTTTGTTATCCGGTGCTTATTGTTTGGGTATTGTGAAAAGATGATTTGAATGCATTCATTGGATCGCTTTATTACAAACCATTGCTAGAATATTCAATGTAATCCGTAATTGTTATGCTGAAATTTGCTTATAGCGATTAATAGTTCGTACTCAATAGGGATAACATAACCTAAGTTAAATGACGCATCGTATGTGGTTGTTGCCTTGATTAATTGGTTTTTCCAAATCGTAATGCTACTTCCTAATTGAATATAAAGATCGTATCCTAGATTATTCGGTAGTTAGGTTTAATTAACGATCGTATCTTAATTAAACAACACATAAGGGAAAACTTGGGTTAATAGATTAATCCACGATTAATAGTTTCTAGGAGAAGTTTAAGAACAACAAATCATTGAAATATGTTTAATTAGGTTGTAGGCTGAGATTGAACCCAAGAATCGGGTCTTAACAAATTCATCACTTTTATCATTTTTGCATGTTTTCTTTAATATTTCTTTACTAGTTTAGTTTCATTTTATTTTCTTGCTTGATAAACCAACCCCCTATAACCTAAACACTGATTGATTTCATTTTAACAACTTTACACACACTCTCTGCGTAATCGACCTATACTCACCACTACTATATTCACCACTACTATATAGTAATAGGTCTAGTTTATTTTGAGTAGTGTTACAACGCGCTACCAAGTTCACTTCTACTACTTTATTATAGTTATAAAGAGCTACTTTTTCTTCCTCTTATTTTTCAACATTTGTTGGAGAATGTTAAAGGTTCATTCGATTCATGACTAACTTTTCCTTAGCATCAATAATAACCTAATAAGTATTGCTATGTTTCTTAATATTAGAAACCTGAAGTTCCTCCTTGACTTTTTGAAGTTTCCTCTTATATGTAAACAATTGATGCCCTTGGAAATCATAACTTAGTTCCCTAGTTATTGCTTCGTCAAAGCCCTCACCTTCAACTAAGAAATTATTTAAAATGAAGTTATTTTTCCTCTAGTAATTTAATATAAGGTTTTGAGCTATAATAGGGTGTGATATAAGAACAAGGGGCTGTTAAAAGATGCCTTGGTGTTAGGAAAGTTTTCAGCCATTATGTATTAACCAAAATTCTATTGACCTTTTTCTTTGAAAGTCATTTCCCAATTTAATTTTTTTAGGTATAAATTATCTCTCCATCTTTAAATCAAAAACCTGAAGGTGGCTCACGTAATTATAAAAGTTATAAGAATATTTCTTAAGGCAAGAATTTCCCTATGCTTCGTATGGATGAATTATACTATTAAATTCTTTAAGAATGATTTAAGGAATGTTTATTGTAGATTGGATTTCATTTATATTGTTCCATAAAGGAACACTCTGAATTCAAGATTAAAAGTATAGAAAAAAGTCATCTAGAGAGTAATATACTTCTAAAAATTTCTTATAGATTAGTGAATAAGTTGATAAGAGAAAATTGAGTGAAGAAAAATAAATAAACATTTTTAAAAAGAGAAAAAGTATGGAAAATTGGACGAGATGGATTATTATGCTTGAAAAGAGTGGAGACAAAAGAAGGGTGGTTAGAAGAACTTCAGGAGTTAGTAGAGTGAGGACTAATGTACTTCTTAATTTAGTTGCGTTTTCTTTATTACTTGATTTTTTTCTTTTACTTTTCCCTTTCCTTGATTAGCCTACTTAACCTTTTAGCTTCATTACAACTGTATTTGAAGTCCTTTTAGTTTTTTTTATTAAATATACCTATTTAAGTTCTAGAGATTAGATCGTTTTAAAGCTTATGATAAGTGAGAGTACCTCACCCAAATTTCAAACATTTATGTGAATGAGTAATATCTATGAGGAAATGTCAAATTATAGTTTCTGAACTTGATGAAGGAGGTATAATGGTGTTTAGTTAAAGAAAAAAAAAGTTAAGTGTAGGGAATTTGATAGGTTTATATTTTATGTTTTATTTGGGTTGACTTAACACTTCTATAGAATTTTTTTATATGGATTATATGATATTTTTCTATCTTTAGTTCATTGCCTTGTAGCTAATAAACTTGAGGAGAAGATATAGAATTGAGAGCAACTTTCTGCACTATTGCCTAATTGAACAGATTATAGAGCCATTTAGAAGATAAAAAGATGAAAAAAAAACACTTTATAGAAGGCATTGGAAGTTAATTCTAGCTTGAAGATGTTGAAAAATAAAGAAGTTGGTGGACACAGACTTGTTGCATGTTTTAATGTATGCAATACCACAAGTATAAAGATCGTATATTGTAATACCCAAGATATTATTCCCACGAGGATTGGATTAGTTACCTAACAACTTGAATGCATTTTGTCTAAGGTAATCAAATATTTTATTAATTGAATTAAAAAATAATTGAAATTAAAATAAACTAGTAAAACTAAACAATTGAATAGGTGAAGCTAGTAATAAGAACAAAGTTAATCAATAATGGAAACTTAGAAGTTATTCCATCTTTGATTTTTCTTCCCTTTATCTTGTTAATTGAATTATTCTAGATTCTAGATATCTTAATGTTCTGATTACCCTCTGTCAAGATCTAACTAAGTAATCCCAATTGAAATAGGGAACAATTGAATTGCATCATCTCGATTCACAAAAATACTCCTAATTACTCAATTGGATTTGAAGCAATCCTAAGGATAATTAACTCACAACTAAGATATCTCTTAAATTGTTTATTAATATCATATTTGTAGGACTATTAAGGTGCTAGCTTTTGTTGCATAATTTAAAACATATAACCTTGATTTAATCTCTTGATTTCTTATCAAGTATAAGCATAACAAATACCATAAAGCAATAGTATATTGAATTTACCAAGAATAAAGTTAAACAAGACAATTCAAGAATAAACCTTAATATGGATTTAGAAATCCATAACATCCATGACAATGAAATATAAGACAAGAAAAGAAAGAAAACAGCTTTAAGTCTTGATATGGAAATTCTGGAAAATTAGAGTTGATTTTGATGTTTCCACTTTCATCTCCTTGTTTATGATGTCCAGGCTTGTTTTTTTTGTAATTTTCTTTGCCTTAGATACTTCTTTATCCTTATAGGCTTTTCTAGGATTTTCCCACTTGTTTTGGTTTCAAAAATAGTCATGAATTGTCAAAAGTATATATAAAAAACTCTCGAATTGAAAAAGTTGAAATTTGTTGGAATGCACAATTGTGCATCAATTTTTTCCAACTCTTTGGCACGATCGTACATGGCTATGTATGATAGTACATAAGGAAGCATTAGGTTAGAGAGCCTTTTACATGATCTTGTCAGACTTATTTCTCCACCTTTTTCTTCACCTTTTTTTCACTTTTTCCTATCTCCAGTCATCACCAAACACACCAAACAATCCTTGAAATATATAACTAAGATCAAACTCTTGCCTTAAACAACACTTAAACAAAGAAAAACACAATTCTAAGTCCCAAACACATGATTATCATGTAAGAAACCATTAAAAGCACACTTTATAAACTAGAAAACATAATAAGCTTCACATTTGTCAAGATCCCCACACTTAAATCTTTTCTTGTCCCCAAGCAAAACTAAAACCACAAAATGCGCAAAACACACAATCACATAAATACACAATCATCCAACATTACAATAATGATTTAATGGCATCGAATCTCATGGAATTAGCTTAACATCAAACATTAACCACTTAAAAATTGCCAAAACACTAACTTATTCCATTATTCATGCACCTATGATACTTGTAAGCATGCACTTATTATTATTGATCAATTAAAAAGGTAAACTATAACTAAGTAACTCTTCACAAAAATGCTTCCTATTTTTAAAAGATCAGTAGGTTTAATTTTATTGCAAGCACCACAATTTTATATTTTCTTTAACGATTACCTAGTCTTTTGACGCGAAAGTAAACACCTTGCATGAATGTCCTCTAGTTATTCAACCAGATTACGTTTTTATTTAGATTAGTTAGAGTGTCATTCTAGACTTCTGATATAAAGAAAAACATTTTTTCGTGAATGCCTCTAGTTACTCATCTATATTACAACTCTCAACTGGCTACCAGTTTTATTCTTAACCTAATTTTCTTAAAAAGGGCTAGCGAAATAGGAATTTTTATTTAACACACTTTTTTTAGCCTACTATATTTCTTTTTAATCAATCACTCCCATGAAAGGTTACTAATGATGCCTATGAATTTAAATGAATGTAATTATAAGTGTATTCAAACAAATATTTGTATTCAAACAAATATCCTAATCGAAAAATGGAAATAAACACCCCCTGAATATTTCTTGTGAATACGATCCCGACTCATCACAATTACAAATTTTTAGTGTATAAAGTTAAGTAAATTTTGCAGTATACTCGATACGTGCTGTAAATTACTCAACAACTTTAACATGTAAGATCGCTAGCTAGAATCGGCGCGAAATGACTCATGGCCTTCGCTACAATTAACTTTTATATAAATGCCAAACAAAAAGGCATGCAAAAGATTGTGGATTCAAAGTCACTCTACAGGCAAACATCTTGAGTGAAATAAGCACACTAACTCAATCCTATAGGTTACGGATAGAGGCACCGTGAGTGGTGGTCACCTAGGAGACAACCTTCAACAAAGTTCTTATTGATTTGCAAATTCGTAACAGAAAACATACTAATAGAGACATTTGGAAACAATCAGCACTTAGCCCATATGCTGATGGAAGGCTCAACATTTTGATAGTTAGTACCAATACTTTAAAGAAAGCTATCAAGTTTTTAGTGAATAAACTCGTTTGCTTGCACCGTAATTATACAAAATATAGGAAGAAAAAAATGGAAAGTAGGGCACATGAGTTACAAAATCAGGTTCTAACGTCTTCGTTTAATTTACCAACAGCTATCTTTTCACGAGCCAACATTGTCCAATAAACATATTTGACGATTCCCATGAATCGTACTATTATAACGTTCTGTCGGAAAGTTGATTAAGCAAAGCAGAGAGTTGAATTCGTCCTTACCATCAACCAAGAGATGTCCTAAACCAAAATTTTATAGAGGACCGACTCCTCCAGTGATGTGACATCCACGTCAATGAGGCTCATGACGGTGAGACTGATGCCATAACTCTTGCTAATATAATGGGTTTCAAATCCGAACGTTGAACCTAAAATTGTTTCAGCACCATTCGTTTTTGTGGGGCAGATCAATACATGACAATTGTTATCACCCACACCCACAGAGTCAAGCGAAACATTCCATGGGAGTGGAGGACCCGCGCCTGATTCTATATCTTTTGAGCTGTTACTCGGCAATGGGTTTTCACGTACGTCAGGGTTTTGTAAGAAAGCAATGCTTTGGTTCCACTTTTCTGTTGTCCACACTACTGAAACAGACCCAACGTATCGCTGGCTCCCCACCATGTAAATGAATACTTCCATCTTAACGAGCCTACTCCAACTTCTTATAACTACTATCACAATTGATAATTATGATATAATCAAGTTATATTGTATTATTGACTAATAACATTTTTATAACAGTAAACTTCCAACCGATATGATTAGTTTGATATATATGACTTTACTGTTATCTATCAAGTTAAATGTATTATAAATATTACACAAAATTATTAAACACACTCAAC
Organism: Erythroxylum acuminatum; assembly: GCA_026284645.1. Taxonomy (NCBI): domain Eukaryota; kingdom Viridiplantae; phylum Streptophyta; class Magnoliopsida; order Malpighiales; family Erythroxylaceae; genus Erythroxylum; species Erythroxylum acuminatum. The sequence goes on along the minus strand of JANKOD010000009.1, from coordinate 2,138,339 downwards.
TACCACTCCATGTGCTTTGATATTACCAAATAAGCTAAACAAAAAGGCCCTTGTACAATAACATAATTGAAATACCATTTTTAGTTGAGATTGTTTTATTAATTTAAACAATTTTTTTTGCAAATTTTAATAACAATATATTATTAAATTTTAGAAATTGTGATACTACATCTTGATGTAATAATTTCAATCACTACTAGAAATATGTCGTTTAGCGATAGAACGGATCAAGGCGTCGTAAAAACGGCCATAGATAATAATTTTCGAAGAATAACAGAATGCCGACAGACAATTTATGTAATCATCAGTGAATATACCGATGGTTGTTTGTGCAGTTGACCGTCGGTAAATTTCCGACGGTCAAAATTTATTCGTCGATAGATTTACAGACGGTATTGGTTATTCTGTCAGTAAGTTTATTATAACATTACTGACGGTTATGTTTGCTCGGTCAGTGAGTATACCGATGGTTATTATGTGGCAAATCCTGTCGATAAAGTTGGTGACGAAATTGGTTATTCCATTTGTTACTTGATGTCAATATTACTGACGATTTGTTATTTTCCATTGGTAAATAGAATTGATTTTACGGATGCACTTTTGCTTTTCAGTGTTAAATTAACAAATTTTTTTTAAAAAATATCCTGTCATTAAATTTTATTTGATGATCTTATGGTTGATGCATAATTTAAACAGTTATGAATTATTTGTGCATAATATTTTGATTTGTTTATACATTTAACTTGTTTAAACAAAAAGTTGATTGATGATATGAAGTTAAAATTATCTTAATTAATAATAAAAACATTAAATTATATATAATAAGTATTTGTAATTCAAATAAAATGACTACAAGTACGCTATTAATTTGGTGACCGCGGATGTTCTGATTGCTATGATGAGGTGCTATCCCTCCCCTTCAACTCATCTATCTCATTAAATACAGGAGCTTTAGTAAGCATACTTTTTAGTTAATCAAAACTATTCTGACATCTGTCAGACCATTCATACTTCACTTCTTTCCGTAACATTTTAGTCAAAGGGGATGTTATCATTGAGAACCCCTTCACAAACTGGTGATAATAACTAGTCAAACCCAGAAAACTTATCACTTCTGTCACATTCCGTGGTGGCTTCTAGTTAACAATTGCTTCTGTCTTATTAGGATCAACTCTAATCCCTTGAGAAGAGGCTACATGTCTTAGAAAAGATACCACTTGAAGCTAGAAATCAAACTTGCTCAGTTTAGCATACAACTGTTTTTCCTGCAAGGTCTGTAACAAAGTTCGAAGATACTCAGTATGGTCATGTTCATTCTTAGAATAGACTAAGATATCATCTATAAACACCACAACAAACTGGTCTAAATAAGGTCTGAATACTCTATTCATCAGATCCATAAATGTCGCTGGAGCATTAGTTAAGCCAAATGACATTACTAGTAATTCATAATGTTTATAACGGGTCCTAAATGCTATCTTCGGTACATCCACATCCTTGACCCGAAGATGATAGTACCTCGATCGTAGATCTATCTTTGAAAACACTCATGCATCTTTCAACTGATCAAATAAGTCTTCAATCTTTGGCAACAGATACTTGTTCTTCACTGTGACTCTATTCAATTGTCTGTAATCGATGCGCATTCATAGTGTACCATCTTTCTTCTTAACAAACAAGACTGGTGTTCTCCATGGTGAGACACTGGGTCGAATGAACCCTTTATCCAAAAGCTTTTGTAACTGTACCTTCAACTCCTTCAATTCAGTAGGAGCAATTCTGTACGGTGCTCTAGATATAAAAGCAATGCCAAGCATGACTTTAATAGATAACTCCACTTCCTTTTCAGGAGGGAGTCCAGGTAATTCCTCAGGAAACACATCCGAAAATCATTCAATACCGAAATATCTACAATTTACCACCCTCCTTCTTAGAATCAAACACAGAAGCTAGATAAGCTTCACATCCCTTCCTGATGAACTTTCAGGCTTGCATAGCAGATACCACATTAGTTAAAGAACTAGTGCAGCTACCATGCAATACTATTTCAGGCTGATTAGGCTTCCTAAACATAACTATCTTAGCATTAAAATAAACTACTGCCTGATGCTTGGACAACTAATCCATACCTAGAATCAAATCAAATTCATAAAAGGCAACCTAATCAGATTTACTACATATTCATTTCCTTGGATCATACACAAAAGATCATCCTTAAATGATAAGTTGTACATGTTCAATTTTTCATATTTTATAAAAATAATTAGATAGGAAATCCTAAAGTAAGCTAGATAGGAAATTCTAAAAGCTAGAATGAAGTTCTAATTGATAGAATTAAAAGCTTTGAAATAAATAATCTTCATATTGTATACTTTAGTTAAGTGTTTTCTTATAGTAGTTTATGGACTTAGATCATCTCAACATGATTTAAAAACCTAAAAATTTAACAAATAAACTCATAATCATGCTATATACTCTCATATTAGCATAAATGAGTGATGCAACACCTAATATTAAGTATATGTAAATTGGCAATTTAGCAACAATAAAAATATTTAAATGCTTCCTATATGAAGTTACTAATTGACCATATGAACGTTTGAAAACATAGTAATATCATAGTATATCTGTTTAACATTCAAACCCCTCCTATATTGATACATAAACAAAACCATAGTCCTCAATCCATAATGCCATTTGCAAGACAACTCAACCAATATCCTATATTAAAGTTCCTCAAAAACCTTAAAATCATTCATTTGTTAATCCTATCACAAAACAAATATATGTAAAGAAAAATAGAAAAAAATCCAACCAAAAATGGGGTGAGAACATGAAAAGTAAAGAGAACCTAATCAATTTAGAGAGTATCAATGAAATAACCCATTGACGAAATTCAAATATTTGGAACTATAATCCAAACCCATCCTATATTAATTCATTGATAAACCCAACTTTAAGAATGTAACAACCAAACATAACTAATAAGGAAATGTATTAACGATAGAGATTAACAATACGTAAAATTTAAATTAACAATACTTAAATTTAGATTAACGATACTTAAAATTTGAAGCCACAAACTGAAGTTCATACCACAAACAAGTTTCAGTTGGTGCAAGCCATTTACATTAAAAATGCAGCAAGTTTAAATAGGAGGTTCAAACCACAAACAAATACCTAAATTAAACCATGTACACAAAAACCTAGTAAATAACAAAACCCACTTACCTCAACGGACACACATAAGGAGTTGCTGAAGCATGTGAAGGAAGAAGATGACGAAGCTAGAGTGTCTGACGGCCAAAGAAGATAACCAAAACAAAGAAAAGAAGACAATGACAATCAAAGCAGTACACAAAACACAGTAACAAACAAAGTTCAATGACGTCGTAAAAAACAATCAAAGAATAAAATATTACCTCAACCGACAATTAATGGAAGACGACAATGATGACACGCGATGGGTGAGTGTCGGCGATGAATGGCGACGTTGAGTGACAGCGAAGAAAAAGAAGGCGAAAACATAGAGGAGAAAATGTGGGGGAAGGTTTGGGATGGGTTTAACCCTGAATGAAAACAACATCATTTGGTATTAAACCAAATGACGTCGTTTTCAATTTATTTAAAATGATTAAGCTGAAGCTAATGATGGACTGGCCAGACCATCAGAAAATCACCGATGGAATATATTACCGTTGGTAAACCCCGACGTTTTATTATTGAACCAAGTATTTTTGCGTAAATTTATCGACGGAGCAGTTATACTGTCAAAGATTCACTGACAGAACATAGATCCGTTGATAAATCCCTGACGCTAATTTATTGTGGCAAGCATTCCCACCTAATTTACTGACGAGTATGACTTTTTCGTCACTATATTCCATCGAAAAATTTGCCGGGATATTTTACCTCCACCTTCATCGATGAAAATTTTGTTTGTCACTAAATGGAAATTTTCACGACAGTATTATCAACGGATATTGATTTTTCGTCTCAAATTAGCAACAGTATTTGTTTCGGCGGTAATTTTCTGTCAATAATTTATGATTTTCTTGTAGTGAATACACTCTATAAATTTTCTATTTAATAAAATGCTTAATATAGAAAACCATATAACATTAATATTTAAGCTCGAATTATGCTTAGCAAATAATGCTTGCAGAGTTGTCCTTTGGATGCCAAAGTGAGCACACTAATTAGGCAAGGTGTTTAACAACTCTTTAAAGAAATGAGGGATATTTAACCTAATTACTCCCCTAATCCCTTTGCACCAGATAATACTTTTGGAAAGAAAAGCTTCTTAACAATATTTTAATAAGTAAAAATACCAAGGAATTGATAAGAAGCATAAATCTTAGAGTAGATTGGCATAAAATAGTATAGAGTAAATGTTTAATGCCCAAAACCTCTTTTCTACTATGTCTGACCATCAAAAATAGGTTGAGCACAACAGACAGAGCTTGATGGCAGCTTAATTCAATTTTATGAATGGTTTATAAAATTGAATTAAGCTGCCATCAAGCTCTTTTTATTTCTCCTAAAGATTATGAAAAGCTTATTAAATTGAAAAGGAAGGGTTGTTGAATCTTTTCTCATGAATTTAATAGTATGTTTGGGTTAAATGTTGATACTTGTAATGCCACTTTTATTAGTGGTTTTAGTTGAACCTCAATATAGTAAGAAATTATCTTCAAGTGAAACCTACAAGCTATATGAGATAGGAGTTTAATTGGTTGAGTCTTGATGTAGTTATGTTTAGTTAGACACGAAGTTTGGACTAATAAATTGAAGAGATGGAGAACTTTGTATTAATGGCACTCATTCCAATTAAAAAACATTTTATATACTTGAATTTAATCAGAAACTCAATCAAAAATGAATTTTTTCATTTAAAAATAAAAATTTTCACTAAATCTAAAAAAGTTCAAATCAAGTTTAAACTAGATGAAGTCAAGTTAAATTAGATCCCTTGAAGCTCAAATTATTTTCTAAATCCAAATTTAATTTAAAACTTAATAAAACTAGAATTTATTTGTTAATTTAAAATTTGACACATCTTGACTTTTTTTTTGAAAATTTAAAGAAATTGAATAAAAACATAGACATGTTAGTATTACAAGAGGTCTAAGTGGAATACCCTTCGAAAATAGCTCAAAAATCATGACAAACTTTTACAAGAACAACAAATTGAAATGTTTGGGACTAAATGTTTAGGTTTCTGGGTAATTTAAGGAAATGAGAGGGAAATGATATTAAATTTTTTCTATTTTTAAATCATTAATAAGCAAATTCTCCTTAAAAATCAATTGGTGTATGCAATGTCAGTTGTCAGGTTAGCATCTAACCTTATCTGGCATATGCATCTGACCATATCTGGCATATCGCATAAGGTCCAATTAACGGAGGCATGATAGATTGACTCTTTTAATAGTATGTTTCATTTCCCTAAATTACCCAGAAACCTAAAATCTGTAACAATCATCCAACAGTTAGTTTTAAGTTCAACCTTTTTCTTCCTACTATGCTCCATCAATTCACACTTTTGATGTATTCCCTCTCACTTCCATAAATTCTCAATGTAAATAAAGACCCAAACTATTGTAAGAAATTTCAAAGTACCAACCAAAAGATAGAATCGGTTTCCATCTCCTTCAGTCACATATAAAATCTATTACTAATACAATTTAAGGATGTTTTCCCAAAGACTAACGAGGTTGTTTTATGAGCTCCGCCACCACTGAGAGAACATGTCATCATCCAAAAACTTCTTTAAGCACCACCTTTCTTCCCCTAATTCCACGAACCTCATCTTATCATAACTTTACTACCACCAGCTTCTCTCGAGGAATAAATTGTTGGTTTATGCCCTCCAGCCAATCGATTTGGTTGTAGTTTAGTGACAAATTATTTAAAGGCGTTCTTTATCTTGTACATGTTTAGATGTATATGATAAAGTCC
>JANKOD010000009.1:2119846-2131916 GCA_026284645.1 Erythroxylum acuminatum | reverse complement strand
CGGATCGATTTCGGAAACGGTTCGAGGGATACGACAAGATACAGATCAAGCTTCGGAATAAGGTACGAATTAAATTTCTGTTTTATTTTGATTTGTGTTAATCATTTTATAGAATGAATAGATCTTGGTTTTCAGGAAATCAAAATTCACGAAAAAGTTTCGTGATTATTCCGCTGCGGTCGGATCAGATCCGGACCCCGATTTCCCAACATAAATAGTCAAGGAAGTTCTCTTTGAGACACCCATTTCCAAACTATCACCCCTTTCTTCTTTAAAACATCACAAAAACAACATCCATGTACACATTGTCCAATAACCTAAAGGTCAAGCTTCAGTTTCTTTCAACCAAAATCTTAAGAAAGAATAAGGATAAGAAATGGACAAAACCCCATAAATCTCTTAAGCCTTAGTGATGTGCAGTAATGCCATACACATCCTTTTGATAGTGACAATAGCAACATCCACTACCACTGTGATAGAGATAAGAGTGATAAGGCAATGAAAAAGAAGAGAGTTAGAAATCATCCTTAAACGCACCAATGAATCATCTTTACATAGGGAACAAAAAGATGATTTCAAAATCTTCGATGAAACAAAACAAACAAGTAGTGAAGAGGGAATTTTTTGGTCAGGTTACAATGACAACTAATTAGCGTAATGTAGGAACTAAGAGGGACTTAAGAGAGAAGTTAAATAGGTAGTCCAAATCGTCAGCAACCTATTCTACAGGTGGAGTGGAAAGGCTTATTGTTGGTGACTAGGCTGGAGGTAATAGTGATCGTTCTGATCATAAGATTGAGGAGGACAAAGAGGACAATGGAAGTGAACCAGCTATTCACTGAAGCCTAGTTTAAAGGTACAACCAATAATGAGAGAAAGGAACAAGAAATTATCTAAGATAGAGAAAGAATAAAGAAAAATGAAAATGGGGACTTGTTGGATAAATATTAGAGATTTTAAGTGATGGGGTAATTTGGGGGAATGAGATTAAACTATGTTTTCCTTAATTTTAAGTGATTAATATGTAAATTCTAAAAAAAATAAAAATAATTTATATATGCCATGTCAACTGCCAAATTGGCATCTAAACTTATCTGGTATACCTTATGTATTGAAATAATGAGGGCATAATGTCCAATTATCAAAGACGTAATAGAGTGACTTTTTTTTAGCAAATTATTCCATTTTGGAAACGTTAGGAAGTTAATTAATACCAGAGATAATAGCAGGGCCTTTCAACACTTTTGGTAAAATTTTGGAGGACAAATTAGACATATTGCTTATTTAATCTTAACCCTAATGTTTTAAGAATGCTCAAAATAAACCCTAAATAGATAGAAAATTATACGAGATTAAGTTTTAGTTTGTTGTGTCACATCATTATTGACATGACATATATTAAAATTTAATCATTAAATAGGTCTCATTCTCACGTGTGTTCCACTTGACAATATGAGTCCTGTATATTTGATTTGAAAACCTAAATTAGTACTTTTTTTAAAATTTATAATAAATTTTAGTTTACTTAAATTATTATTATTATTATTAATTAGTAATAAGTTAATTCAAATCCCTAACATAAAAAATTAGAAATTCTTAATCTTAAAAGAAAAATTAAAAGCCCTAACTAATGATTCTTCTGAATCTAGCGATTATTCTAAATCCCTAAACCCTACAAAATTTATTACTATCTTTCATCCTCTTAAAGAACTTGTTCTTATTCTTCCATTTCTCCTTACAATTGTTTACACTTTATGTCATAACCAAATCTTTTTATTACTATATATTCCTCCTCCCATAGAGTTCCCTTAGATTTATTATCTTGATACTACATATATAAATTACACCTTATCCTAATCAAAGCTTCAATATCCTCCTTTGGCCATCTAAATGAGCTCATCTGAACAAAGATGCCAATATGATTATTCTATAGCATCTTTAATGATTTATCCATTAAAACAAATAAGTTCTTAAGTGGCATCATGTATTTACACAATTGTTAGAAAATTGCAATTTACCAGTTTGCTTCGAGAACTTCTATAAGAATGATAGAACAATTGCATCTTTTTCAGTATCAATTGATCTTTTTTAGGATAAAAGTTTATGTTGCCTCTTAACCCTATCAAGTTCTTACATTTTTATGCTCCCTCTCTCGCTTTTCTATCATGTTCACATTTCTCCATCACCTTTAGAAACCTTTTTTGAAAACTTTCTTGTTTCTCGATCACTTACTTCATTAAGTTCTAAAAAATCTCAATTATTTTTCTCTTCATATTTCTTGTTTCTTAGGATTCTTTACTCGAGGTAGATGTAGTTGGAATGGAGGTGTTGTCTCCAAAAATTCATATTGTGCTTTGAATGGAATAAGGAATAACATTTGGAACTAGTGGAAGCAGGATGATTTTTTAGGGATTGTGATAGTTAAAGATTTTTTTTTTGAAGAATAAGAATTGTATTATGCTTTAAAAGACAAACAAATAATTTTCCAATACAAAGGTAAGGTCAATAAAGTTTAGTGACTATTAGTCATTACAAGGACTAAAGTCAAAAGAGGAAACTAGACATTCTAAAAGGAAATGAGATATTGTAGGTTTTGGAATTTATGCCTTTGTATATTGATTTAGAGCCTAATGTGTTGCATTAGTTGCTTTCGGAATTGGTCATGAGGAGGCTCCTTGTCATGAAAGATTTTGCTATTTCTTTCGTTCTATTTGACTCTAACTAAAGATGATAGAGCCACCCAGAGACACTATTGTACAAACTTATTCAAAAATATTTTAGCAGAATACCACGCTTTAATGCTTGTCAAATTGGTTAATTCTTCATTAATCAAGTATCTTCTACTTAATTCCCTCCATATACTCTTGGTATAAGTGCAAATGTAGAAAAGATGTTTTGAAATCTCTTTTGCATGCTTACAAAGTGAGCATCAATTGATAATGTTTGAATATTTTGCAATTTTATCTACATTCTGGAATTTATCCTTCATTGCAAGCCAAAGAGTCATAGCAGCTTGAGGGTTGAGACAACTAGCCCACACTAGTTTATTTCCAAGGTATAGGACAAAGATTCCTGAAGAAAAGCTTTTTGTAAGACAGATTAGTGAACATGCCTTCAGGAGTTTATTTCCATATGTATTTATCTTCCTTAGAACTCATGAAATCTAGTAGATCTCAGTTTTAAGAGGTCCAGGTAGGGTTGATTGCATAAAGATCTTCTTATCATTGAGTGTTGTTGTTAGATGTATTAAGTTCCTAATGGTTAAGGATTCGTTCAACTTGATAAGTTCATTGACAAACTGGTGGATTTTACAATCCTAATCAAAGCTATGAAATTAGTTTTGAATTTATATCTTAGCCTTAAGACAATTCTTAGAGTGATGAGGTAGGTTGATTAACTTTTAGTTCCTAGATGTTTTTGTTTTTGATGAAATAGGTGTGAATCTATTTACACCATATTGATTTCGTGTCAGTCATAAACCTCTAGTCTCTTTGTGAGTAAAATATTATTTTTTATTTTGAGTGAGCATATTCCTAGTCTACCCTAATGTCTAGGAGTGCACACTTCACTCCATTTCACCTTGTTTTTAAAAGATATTTTAGTGCTGCCAGACCATAGAAAGTTATTGAGCACTTTGTCAGTGGTCTTTATGATGCAGCTTGGAAAGCCTATATGAGTAGCCTAATAAGTTTTTATTAAATTCAGGATTGATGTAATAAGTAATGCTCTCCCCACAGTTAATGGATGCTTAGAACTCCAAGAAGAAATTTTGGTTTTGATTTTTTCCAGAAGGAAAGAGAAATCATTTTTCTTCATTCTATGAAGAGATATAGGGATGCCTAGGTATTTCATTTGAAGGTCTTATTAGGTGAAGACAATAATTTCATAAATGATTTGATTCTTATTAGTAACACTTTTGGAGATATATATGCTGCTCTTAGTGCAATTCACCGTTAAGCTAGATAATCTCTGAAAGATTTTTAAAGCCTTAATTAAGGTGGAAGTGGAAGTGCATCTACTTTGCATAACATGATAAGATCATTTGAAAAACAAAAATTGGTTAGTTTAAGTTTCCAGCGTTTAGAGTGGTATTTGAACCCATTGTTTCTCTCAATAGCTTTTAAGAAAACCTTGTGAAGAGCCTCCATGACTATTGTAAAGATGTAGGGGGATAATGGATTAGCATCTCGAATTCCCTTACAACTTTTAATGGTAATACATTGAGTATTGTGCTTATTTGTTGTATTTGCATGCTTCAGTAACAAATCAAGAGAGTGAAGCAATAGCAAAATGATTAGATTGGGTATTAAGAGTTAAACAATCTAATAGATCAAGAAAATAATCAAATTGGTAATTTATACAAAGAGAGATCTCGTATGAGGACCTTATAGTCTATTAGAGGGCTTATAGTATAATTAGATGTGTGTGTTTTTTTTGTTAATTGAGAGATTCAAATTTCATAATTCAATTAGAGTTATGACTTAGGGTTTAATGATTATAACTCGAGAGAGAGTAACCCACCATTCAAAAGTCTAAGACCGATATTGTATTAACTCAAAAGTAATCATGTTAGCATTTGATGATATCATAAATCCCCCTTCTTATAATCAACTAATCTTCCTTGTGCAATTTCCATTGTTAATTTGGTGGTGCTCAATTTGATTCCTTGTGTGTTAATTTTATATTTTAATTTCAATTAATCCATACTTCTTTTTAATAATCCTTTTAGGCCTTAGATAATTTAGAATTAGATTAGTTCACCAACTTATAATTCTCATCTTAGCTTGTGAACTTAGAATTTAACACATCCATTAGCTTATCGATCTTCAATTCCAACGAATTGAGCCTATCTTGTTGGAATCCTAGTGGTCTTTGAGTTCTTAATTGATTTCCTACATTATTAGACCAAGAAAAATTCTGATGGTTCTTCTACCCAAGATTATAAGTATTAGATTAGGGATTGTTACCTCCCTAATCATACTCTGCTCCTATAAAGTTAAGTTGCTCCACATTGTTGTTTTCCATTATGATATAACTTTCTTGTCCGCACAGTGCACATCCATGCTAAATTTCCTTGAATGGACTAAAAGATGTGGCATTTAGGCTATTCAATTATTTGGTTAGATTAGCTACTTCAGCCTACAATGTTGTCTCTAAATCCATAACAAACACTCTTTTTTAATCTCTAAAGGTTAGGTATTGTTTACTTCTTTCTGAGATAGTTATTAATTGCCATCGCTTCTGACAACTCATGTGCCACTTCAACCATTTTCCTTATTAAAGAGATACTAGTTTTTGCATCAATGGTGTCTTACACAAATGGATTCACTTCGTTATAAAACGTTTGTAAAAAGAACTCCTTGGAAAGTTATGATGTGGGTAGCTCCTTTGCAATTCCTTGAATCTGAACTGCTTCATATAAAGACCCCCTTTCATAATGCTAGAAATTTGTAATTTCCTTTATAAGCCTTGTAATCTTTGTTAAGGGGAAGTACTTAGCCAAGAAGGTTTGCACTAGCAACTCTCATATTACGATGTTCTTTAAGTTGAGTTAATTCAACCATGCCTTGTCTCGATCCTTAAGTGTAAAAGGAAAGAACCTTATCTTAGTTGCATCTTCTAACAGTCTATTATACCTAAATGTATCACAAATATCCAAAAACTTGGCAAAATGAGCATTAGGATCCTCATTGGCGAATCCATAACATTTGACATTGGTCTACAGCATATTCAACAGTGCTGGTTTGATTTCAAATGTATTAGTCTACACTGGTAGTTTTATAATCCCTTATTGATTCGAATTGAACCTTAGCCTTATGAAGTTCATAAACATCCTTTCATGTTCTCCTTGATTTCTTTCTTCCACCCTTGTTCTTTCTATTACTTATAGGTGTTCCTATTTTTAAATCTCTTTTTCTTTCTTTGTGATTTTAAAGATTGATGTAGCTTCTAATTTGCTTCAGCTCTGAGTGATTCCTGTGTTCACGCACCTATAATGACACAAGAGAAAATTACCAAATTCCTTAAATCAAAGGAATTCAAATAAAAAAGATATTAAATCAATCCTTAGCAATAACACCAAAAAAGTTTTTGCTACTTTTCATGCATACACTATCGCAAGTATATGGATCGTATATTGTATAACATAAGATATGATTGGATTAGTCACCTAACAATTTGAATGTACTTTATCTAAGGTAATAAAATATTAAATTAACTAAAAATTAAAATAAATTAACTAAAATTAAAATAAACTAATAAAACTTAATAACTGAACCAATAAAGTGAACAATCAAAGTAAGGTTAATCAACAATGAAAACTTAGGGGTTAATCTATTGTTTTTTTCCTTTTCCTTGTTAATTCAATTATGATTGATCGTAGATATCCTAAGGTTTTGATTACCATCTCTCAAGATTTAACCAAGTAATCCTAATTGAAATAGATTATATTTGAGTTAAAATTTCTCAATTCTCAAAACTCTTAAAATCTCTCAATTCTTAAAACTCTCCGACGATAATTAACTCATAATTAATATCTCTCTTAATTTTTTGTTAATAAGATGTTTTTAAGTTTATTAAGGTGTCAACTCTTGTAACCTGACACAGATAATGTTGATTCAACCTCTTAATTTCTTATCAAGTATAAGCATGAAAAATACCGCAAAAAATACTATATTAAATTAAAAAATAAAAGTTAAATAAAACAATTCAAGAATAAACCCTAATATAGATTTAGAATTCCAAAATATGTTCAAAACACAAATAATCATAATTGATATCTAAGAAAATAAAATAAAATAAGAAAGTAATAAATAAATTGAAAGCCTTGATTTGGAAATTTTGGAAAGTTGGAGCTGACTTGATGTTTCCACTATTCAATCTTCTTCTTCCTCATAATATGAAAACAATTTTTTTTTTGCTCTTCCTTTTTAAATGTCTTTGATGACTTTCATTGCCTCTCTCTAAATTCAAACACTTGTAATCTACCTCTCTTAATGTAGCCTTCTTATTATCCTTATATATCAATAAACTAGGGTTTTTTCAATTTACATGGGCACTTACAAGGTTCTCTATATGTCTATGTATCTATAAAACACCTCAATTTGTGACTTCACACATTTATAAAAACTTACTTGGGCAATACATATAGATTTGTATATCAACATACAAAGGCGTGTAACTCTACACATGCAAGAATTGTGTCTTTGAAGCTCCACACGTTTATAGTGACTTGCATGGTCTTTGAAGCTCCACACGTTTAAAGTGACTTGTATGGTCACTATACACAATCGTTTATCTCCACAATTTCTTTAATTCTTCCATTCCATGATACAATTTCACTCGAATACATCTCCCTTGATCTATAAAGGAATTATCACCTAAAAAAACATTTGAAACAAATTAAGTACAAAAAATACTATAAAACTCTTAAATAACAAGAAAAATACGTTAAATATGAGTATATAAATATAGACGAATAATTGTCTATCAATACCCCTATCTTTATTCAAAACTTATACAATTTGGAGAGATGGATTTTCCCCTTTAGATTCAATAATCACCTAACTTATATGGAGGAGTTTGAATCAACAGTTAGAAAAGGAATCAATGTATGTTTCTCAAGCACAAACATTTTCACTTGCATAAGGAAGCTCTAGTTAATCAAAATGAACTGAAAATGTTGAACAAAGTTAATGGATCTAATACTTATATTGCAACTCTTTAGGTAAAGAGGTCCTTAGATAAATTTCAAGGGGAAGTCTCTAAGGCACCATATGATGATCACCTCAGGGAAGCAGAAGGGAAGTAGAAGTGAGAGCATTAGAAAACTATACTAGAATGATATAAATCAACACTTCCTTAATGAGGCTAAGATTTAGGATACTTTAACTAAAGGATGGTGATAGAAACACCAAGTTTTTTTATGGAAATTTTTCATACAAACCTATTTGAAAGGAGGAACGCGAAATAAGATCACATCTTTGAGGGATGATAATAGTAAAATTCTTAGTTAGAAAGAGCAATCATAAAGGGAGGCTTATTATTTCTTCACTAAAACAATTGGTATAAGATATGAAGCCAATCTAGTGTTATTCAGCCGAGGAACATCGTCAATAGCCAAATTTTTTCTTATTTAAATTTGACCTTAATTAAACCATTTGAAGAAAATGATGTTGAAAATCTTCTCTTCTCATTACAGCCTCACAAGCTCCCGAATTTGATGGTTATAATTCTTTTTTTCCCCAAAATATGGACCTGAAGTAAAACTATTGTGATTTAAGTAGTGTTAGAAATATTTCGAAATTGGAGCATATTGAAGGAGTTAAATAAGACGTACATATGTCTTACTCTAAAGGTACATTCCCCTAACTCTACTAAAGACTATCATCTCATATCAAGTTGCAATATCAAAAAGTTACTAACCAATATATTGAAGTTTGTAATAGAACAAGTGGCTGATTACCCACAAGATGCTTTCATAAGGGGAAGTTTAATAAAGGAAAATGTATTTCTTGTAAAAGAGTTATTAAAGGGTTATAATAGGAAGTATTCAAGCACAAAATAGTTTGATGAAAGTTGACTTTTAAAAGGCATTTGATTCATTGGATTGGGGCTTCTTATTAAATACTTCGCAGGCATTTAGAATTCCTTATCTTTTCATCAATGGTATTGTTCAATCTGTCACTACTATTTCATTTGGAATTTTGGTAATAGGGAATCTACAAGATTGATTAAGTGTGTAAGGGGATCTAGGTAGGGCCCCCTATCCCCTCTACCTTTTCACCCTAGTTATGGATGTATTAACAAGGATGATTAGGAATATGACAAGGAAAAGGAAGTTCAGATTTCACATCAAGTGTAAAGCCCAAAAGATAGTATCTCCTTTATAGATGATCTTATACTGTTCTCTAAAACTTATTCCAATTTAGTCTTAATAATAATAAATCTCTAGACTCCTTCAAAGCTCGAATGGTTTCTCTTTGAATAAGGATAAAAGTCAAAATTTAATTTTATTAGGAGCAAATTCTTAATACAATATCCTAGTTATCTTGATAGGCTTAAAATAGAGTAAACCTTCTGTAACATATTTAGGTATTCCAATTCCTACTAAAATGCCTTCAATCTTATACTTCAATTGGAAAGGGCCTAAAATAGACATGCAAGCTGGAAGTGTAGGCCTTTGCCATTGGTAAGTACAGTATAATTAGTTAATTCAGTCTTAAGTAGTTTGTATGTCTATTAGACCTTACATCTTTGGTTCCTTAAGATCTTAATCAAGGCCATTTATAGAATTTTGAGCATGTTTACTTGGTTTGGACATAAACAACAAATCCCTAGTGAAAGCTAAGTGGATGGATGTGTGTAAAACCAAGAAGGAAAGAGGACTTGGCATTCTTCCAATTTGAATCTCAAACTAGGTTCAATTAATTAAGAGAGTTTGGAGGCCCCTAATCAATAATAATTCACTATGGAAGAAGTGGGTCTATTCATCCTACATCAAAACAAGGAAGCATATGGACTTAGACATTCTAACATGATTCATCATACCTTTTAAATACATCTTAAAGCTTAAGCATAAATACAAACCACAATTCCTTAGCAGAATTGGTAATGATTCCTCTACCTCTTTTAATATGGTAATTGATCCCATTTAAGGCCTTTATCTAAAATCCAATAATTGAATGGTCTAAGGAATGAAATAAAGGAATGGATAACAGTTTTTGAGGCCTTAACAACTCACAATGATCTAGCCTCATGCTCAAGATATGCAAGGGAGTTACTTATTTGCTTGCAACCATTGCTGTAAAACCAAATTATATATAGAGCTCACCAGTTAAGGAATTTTACCAATTAATCAAGTAAAGATTTGCTAATATAACACTATCCAAAAATTCCATGGTACAATTTGGTTTGGATTAAGCGGGCATGTCCCTATGCATCTTTCAATCTTTGACTACTCATCAAGGGCAAATTAAGTACCTTTAACATATTAAAGAAATTCATGAACCCAGTGGATATATATGTCTTATGGAAATCATATACTGAATTAGTGGAACATCTACAATTTGAAAATCAATTTACAAGGAAAATTTAGGGTTGGATATTGGAACTTTGTGGCATAGATGTGTGTCACTTGAAATAGCCGGAGTTGTTATAATGGTTCTATATAAAACTGGAGCTAGGAAGAACTCATAGTAGACTATATTCAAGATGGCTTTAAGCAATATTATCATTGGTATTCAGCTGGAAAGAAATCAAATAAGTTTTAGGATTGATTCATCGCATGAGACGAAGCTGATATTTTGTTTATCATATATTTTTGCAATTTATAAGAATAAATATTTTATTTTTATTTATGTCTATAATTCATTTTACATTTATTAACCACTTATATGGTTATTTTATTGGACATAAAATGCAGATTTAATGAAACTTATCCAAAATCTGAAGCAGTTAGAACCTAGAAGACATGAAGCGTTTTAAAACAGGTCATTCACTTCGTAAATGCAACCTAGCCGACTAACATAAATCATAAAACACCCATATATCCAGGCAATCGCAATCTTTCCAACAACAGGAAAAAGAAAGCAAAAGCTTTAAAGCCTTTGTATTTTGTCCACTCCCACCTGTCTTTCACGGGCAATAGCCAAAAGTTTGCCCGCCACCTTTATTAACACAAAAGCCAAGCACTCCACTTGTCACTTCTTCTCGAGAAATAAAGCACCTTATTAATTATTAATTATATGTTGAAGTCCCTTGAAAATATAATATGTGTAATCTGTGTAATTAAGATTTGAGAGAAATTATAGGGTAATTTTGGAAGTAAAATCATAAATATGCATGAAAAGTTACGAACGACACTTATTTTGAATAATTAAAATTCCTTTAAAACGACTTTTTTTTTTTGGGTCTTATATCAGGGTATCCACCGGCGGACCCAGTGACTAATCTCATCGCCGACTTGTAGGCACCTTACAGGGTGGGACAACTGACCCAAGAATTTAAGGCTGCTCCATACCCAAAGACAAGGATCGAACCCCTGACTTTTGGTTAAGGATGGATCAGTTCCTGACACTCAACCACACCCCTTGGGTTAATGAATTCTATAATACTATTTGCGCACCATGTGATTTTTATGGTCTATCCAACTTTTAAAAATAGACTAAATTTAAATTATATTTAGTAGATCTTATTAATTGTTATTAATTATAAATAAAATAATTACATAATATAATGTAATTAGTTACAATCCAAACTCCAACTTATTCAAAACTCCAATTAGGGTAAAAGGCAAAGCTTTTCCGGTCAATCTCCTTTACCTAGGTTTCATCAAGCTCCCCCTCCCAGTTAATTTTTACATCTTCTTTCCTAACAACATTTTTTATTGTATACCTCTGTAGATACTTTGAGGCTCTCCCTCCCGACGCAACGTCAGCATCAAGTGGCCAGTTGACTTTATTTTCATCGCATAGTAATCTCAAGCTATCTTTAAACGACTTACGTGAGAATTTATAGATAAAGTCACGTGCTTCTCCATACCCTAATCTCCTAGTGTTAAGCATAAATCAACCACAGTAATGTTATCTACCTCACATCTAAAACAATATTCCTCTTCATCTTTATATACCAGTAGGGGTGTTCAAGAAAACCCGCAAACATGTGAACCGGACCTGAACTGCATGAACCGAACCTGTAAATAAGGTTAACCGAACCTGAGTTCAGGTTTGGTTCGAACCAAACCTAAAAAATCAGGTTCAGGTTTCTAACTTGCGGTTCTAGGTTAATCGAACCTAAACCGCACCTATAGCAGTTAACCGAACCGAACCTGATTTATAGGTTTAGGTTTAAACCTAAACCTGAAACACCCACCTAAAAAATCTATCATATACTTAGATATAATTTAAGAGAATATTAATAATAATAAATTCACTAGTATTTACTATATTAATTCTTGAGTAAAAAAAGAAAAAAAAAAAGGGGAAAAACTACTTTAATTCTATGTTATCAAACGTTAATCTTAAACATTGCTATTATAAGTGACAACTAATGCATAACACTCAATACTTCT
>JANKOD010000009.1:2070930-2090177 GCA_026284645.1 Erythroxylum acuminatum | reverse complement strand
TTTGTTTGATAATGACATGTCCCTGTAAGTTGGCAAATAAATGGAAGATTATCATTGCAACAATCCTCTTACTAAAGTTAAATACTAAAAACCGTCAAATATCAGCGATACTCTGCAAATGGGAAACATGTATTCAACTCAAGGAGCACCTCTAAAAAGGGTACTATCCGATCCAGTAATAGTTATCAAGGGAACTTTCTGATGCTATAAAAGTATAATAGACTTCCCACTGTTGACAATTTAATAGTAGGGGTTATCACCAGGTGCCAGCGACTTGATCCCAACAGAAACATGGCAAGGAAAGGTAAAGTAGAATCAAGAGCCAAAGCTCACCACTTTGGACTGGTAAATTACATCCTTCGTTACAACAAACTGCAAGCAAATATAGAATTTCGTTTCTCCAAAACAAATAACCAAAAAAAAAACAGCCTTAATCGATGAAGGTAGTCCAATCTAAAATATTTGACCAAGAAAGGGAACAGGGAAGTGGGGATTGAACAAAGAATAACCTACTTAAAGATGTTGACCAAAAATATAAGTCTGGAATCGAACTAAATATAAAGGAACTTACATTAGGACTGCAGCAACAAGCCATTGACTCCAACATGGTGAAATGGCTCTACTAACACAAAGTGATCAAATAGGGGCAAGAGAACTTCAAGTGCATTTGCTTGGTCACCGACGAGCGCTTCTAAAGCCCCAAGACCAGATTTTTAACAGAGGGGTAGAGATACAAAAACAGATAGATAATTCCCAGCACTGGCTTATCTCCTAAGTATGTTCCGGCGATAGGAGGGGGAGGGCCAACAAGTGACCACACGTTCCAGTTCCTGTACTCGCGGAAGGAGAGAAAGTGAAAGAGACAAGAACTCCCACCACCGGCTTATCTCCTAAGTATGTTCCGGCGAAAGGAGGGGAGGCCAACAAGTGACCACACGTTCAAGTTCCTGTACGTAGTGAGAGAAATTTTTTTTCCGTTTTGTGGAAGAGGAAATGGAAACGTTAACATTGGCTTCGAGCTAAAGAAGCTGAGCTCTGAATATCCACCTGGCGGATAGGAGATGCTGACTGTTATTATCATGATGAATCGTGGCGTTGTATTTTAGAATATTTTCACCTTCGTTTTTCTTTTTTTCTGGTCGTTAGCAAAGACAGAAGCAGTTGAATTGTCAGCCATCTAAGCAAGTTACGTCGAGCCGTCACGAATAATTAGTTCCCTTTCGCATGGTAAAATAAGAAGTATTTTTTTATGTGATTTCTGTATCTCTCTTTAGTTTTACGATGTTTTATTACACCTAATAAATCTCAATCATTAATGTATGTAAGTTTCATGTTTATTTATACAGGATTCACACGAAACTTACATAAATAAATAGTTGAAATTTATTAGACAGAATAAGAAACCATAAAACTGGACAGAAGATCTTGTCTCCTCTCTCTCTCCTGCATCATCTAACTTGTCTTCTTCCAAAACTACCGCAAACTTCTATTACTCGAATCGAA
The DNA here is from genome assembly GCA_026284645.1 of Erythroxylum acuminatum. Taxonomy (NCBI): domain Eukaryota; kingdom Viridiplantae; phylum Streptophyta; class Magnoliopsida; order Malpighiales; family Erythroxylaceae; genus Erythroxylum; species Erythroxylum acuminatum. Next base: position 2,088,674 of record JANKOD010000009.1, on the reverse strand, counting down.
TCGTTCTTTATTGGAGAATTCATTCATCAACTTAATTATATCTTACTCGAATTCGTTTAGTCGAAAAGTATAAGTATCAAATCCATTTAATCACAAACAAATGTTCTGGGAATAGTATTAAAAACACAACATAATTAGAAATTATCACATTTTCACACAATGAAGCATTTGCCTATCTTCCTGAAAATCAATTCCATCCCTTTAACTTAAATAGGTTAAAAAAAATATAATTAAGATTCTTTATTATTCTTTGAATTTTAGATTGTAAAGTTCTCAAGTATTTATCTATTTGTATCAATTTATAAATAAATTTAATTTATTTCATAATTCTTCAAACTTTAACTTAATTCGTAAAATTTACCATAATGCATAAAATAAAAACACATCAACTTTCAAACATATTCATAACTATTATTAAAAGAAACAGAAAATAATGACTTTAAATTAATAAAAGAGCATTTAGAGGCTTCTTTGAAAAGTCACTTGACTTTTTCGTGCGAGATTATGTAACTTGTCACGAATACTCTCAATTATTCAGCTGAGTCACCGTTTGAAATGTAGAGTTACCTTGAAAGCCCAAATATTTACTGTTTTTATTTTTTAATAAAAACAAAAACTTGTTTAATTATTAATGTCAATGTAATTATATTTTATTACTAATGATAATTACATATTAAATAAACTTAGAGATATTATATTTAACTAATTAAATTTATTTTAATATATTATATAATATTTATTAACAAATTTATTTTATTTATGAAAGTAAATATTTAAAATTTAACCTTTTATTTATAAATTAATATTTGTTTTAAATATATTTTAATTATTAAATCAAATTTATTTGAAATTTAATATTTTGAAGATATTTTAAAATTAGTTGTATTTATTCATAATTATTTAATTAAAAAATTAAATAAAATTATTAAGCCAAATTAAATTATTCATAATTTTTATTAAAATTAATATATTAAATAATTGAATAATCTATATGTAGTTTATAGTAAATCAAATTATTAAAAAAATAGAAACAACAAACAAAACCATTTTTATAGTTTTCATAATTTTTAAAAACCGGAAGAATCCAAAACCAAAGAAAGAAAACAAAAACCTAAACAAGTATAATTTTCTACTAAATTTTGAAACAAAAACAAAAAACTAACAATAAAAACAGAAATAAACAATCCTAATATTTTGTTTTTCATCCAAACACCCAAATATTGATAATTATTGTCAAAGGAAATATAATAAAATAGATGAATGCATTGTTTATTCGAAACATAAGTTATGATATCACATGTAAAACTTAATCTTTATGATAAAAAAAATCAAAGTTAACATTCTTAGCTTTAGGATTGTACATAAACAATGGTCACAAATAATTAAAGTATTATATTGTATGCTTGATGAAAAAGCATCATTATTATAAAGAGATCAAGAAATTCTATCTTATCATTTATTAAAATTAGTTTCTTTTTCTGAACTCTTCTAGAGTTACAGAGAATTTCATAAAGCATCTTTAAAAATTCTAATTAATAGAGGGAAGAACAATTTATTATCTATAATTTTTAATCTAGAATGTTCTTCAATTGATTAAAATAAAAATTTGAAATTTATTCTATTATTAAATAAAAAATACAAACTAACTAAGACTTTTTAATTATATTATATATATATACACTAATTAGTACACATTCTAACGTAGAAAACTAATGGGCTGTTTGTTTTTGTTTTTTGTCGTTTTTGTAAAAAGAAAAACGGGTAAATAAAACGTGTTTGGCTTATTCTTCTACGATTTTTTATTTCTGAAAATAAAAAAACCACAACAGTTTTACAGAAACCAAAAAACATCATTTATCTGAATTTTGACAACATGTTTTCTTTGAGAGAAAACCAACATATCCCTACTTTCTATCTCGATTAATAATAATAATAATAATAATAATAATAATAATAAAAGTACAAAATTTATAACAATAATTAATAGTAGTAATAATAATAAATAATTAATAGTTTGAAGATTAAGATAGTTTTCTTTAAAGATGAAACTACATTCTTCTTGATTTTGAAAAAGAATTACAAATTAATACAAAAATGAGATATGATTATGCATGTGAATTCCTGAAGAAAAAGAAAAAATTCTTTTGACTTAGCATTAATTCGGAAGTCAACTTGTTAGGTAAAGGGTCAATAATGGCCGGCTCCAATGAGCCTTCTCTTTCCTGAATTGTAGGAATGATAACTCCACCTAATGCCTACTGTGATACCTAATACCTATTGTGATCCAACTGTCACATTGTGACACATTGGTGGCCAAATGGTGAAATTGTGTCCGGACAATTGGCACACAGACGATTTAAGGATAAACTCAAGTTTATACATTTTTTGATAATCCAAAACAAAACCGAAATAGGGAAGAACTATTATTTATTTCTGCTGGTGTTTACCTTATAATGGTTTCGTCATAATCAGTTTGCTTTGTTGCTATCTATTCTAGTTCCTTTGGATATATGTCGAATCTGTATGCAATCAAGTGGATGTACATGGTTCTAATCAAGTGGATGTACATGGATATAAAAGTCAGTACATGGTTCTAATCAAGTGGATGTACATGGATATAAAAGTCAGTACATGGTTCTAATCATATATGAACTATGCGGTACCACCCGTGCCATTTGAAGATATCCAACTCACATAATATCAGCTTTCTAACGAATCAGCTGAACAATCATCTTCGATTATTTTGGCACCCCGATGTAATCGTCTCAACGCATTTACCTTCCTCATTTGAATACCTGTTGAGCCACCCTTTCCTGTTTTCCTTTTTCTGTCAGCGTTGATAGATGTAGCACTTATGGGACAAGACTTCATTTCGACAGCAACGACTGTTTCACTTCCATCTTCCTTTTCCTGCTTATCAGAAAGCCCCTGCAGAGGCTTGCTTCCGCCACATAAACGACCAAAGTAGTAAACAGGATCAACATAACAACAAGATGAAGACACAATTCCTTTCATGCTGATTGGCTGGACAAGTTCAATAAACTCTTGTAACTCAGCATAGCAAGAATGATCTGAGTATGGAACTGAATATATATATCGATGGCGCCCATCAACAGGTTTTATATTATCTTTGAATTTTCCATTCTGGAGCCTACCACTTGTACTTCCTTGCCTCCTTTTGTAATGGGAGGTTAAAAGAGAACCAAAAAGATTGTCAGCACCATCTGAAGGTTTCATCAACCATGGAACACCAGATGGCATGATTCCTATTGTCGGATGCTTTTTGTTCAACTCCTCTAAAGTGTCAATGCTAAAACTGTAACGAGGCACTGCTCGAATTCTAGTTAGAGTAGTTTTTGTTGTGAATATGTGATGGAACCCAAGAAGATGCATAGTCTGCAAACGTTCTGGCCACACCCAAATCTATACGTAAGACAACAAAAAAATTAGAACAGGGATGACTGAACAAATAACGCACAGGTAATTGGCCAACGTCTACTAGAGTGATGAGTCTCGCGAAGAAAAGAAAACATAAGAATGAACCAAATGTAAATAACAAGACATTAATATAAGGGTATTTGGATTTCTCTTTCACATTATAACTACCGTTGAAGCAAAAGACAGATGAGAAGTTGAACTTCTTTTACAGAAGACGGTAGTGGCCGTACCTTAGTCTTAAGCACACGTGAAATATGAAGCAGTAGCTCTTCTTTACCTAAGGTGTCAATGCCAATGATAATGTGATGTTCAGGATGGGAAACGATAATATCGACCACCTATTGTCAAAAACAAGAGGAAGCAGATCACTTTGTGTACCTTCTCTTTGGTATTTTTAGAATTTACTCCAGTTCTGAACAAACACCACAAGGCCCACGAAATAAGCAAAGAGAGAGAAGCACTATGGAACTAGACCTGCTGAGCAGCAACACTTCGAGGCGGGAAGTCATAGGAGGGATTGCAATAGGTGTTGTCCAAGTGAAGAACATCAAGCCTATGACCCTTGAGAGCATTTAGGAGGGTTGTTCTCCCCAATTGAGCCCTCTGGCTATTCGCCTCCCATCGAAAATCCCCAGTGTAAAGCATCCACCCAAAATCCCCACGAAACAAAAACATAACCGCACCTGCCAATATTCAACACCAACTACAATAAAGTAGAACAATGTTCGAACAGGTGGCGAGCAATGAATTTACCAGGGCAGTGATGGGCGTGAATGGGCATGAATTCAATGGCCGTTCTGGAAGCGGAGGATGGAAAGACGAGGGAGAGGGAGTACCAGAAGCCGACGTCGACGACGCGAAGCAAAGAGAGGTTGAAGTCGGGGAACCTGAAGGGAAATAGCTTGGCAGTGATTCGAGAGCAGAAGATGGGAGCTCTGGACCAGGTGGAGCTCAGGCCTTTGGTGTGATCGGAGTGGAGGTGAGTGAGAAAGTAGGCTTGGCTTCCCTCCGTCCACCGGTCCACCGACACCAGACCCTTCTCCATTGCTCCCTGTCTCTTTGGAATGCTGAACTCTGCAAATTTGGTTTAAGGGAGGCAATGTTAAAAATTAAACCAAGTTTTAAATTGAAGCGGGTGATGACGCATTCATATGTGTAAGAAGATGAAACAAATTTTTTGATGTAATCGCCACACTGAGTATATATACAGGGATTTGTATGTATGTACAGCTAAAGTTTATTACAACAGAATTGTAGTATTTATTGTATATCTTGCAGGTGTATTCTTTTATTGTGAGGAAGCTGAATATTTGGGCCAGAGTTGAATCTAATCTGGGACTTGGGTTTGCAGTATTCTTTTTGTTATCTGTACACGAAGACAATTGGTCTCTTAAATCCCCTCTCAAACGAGACTTGGGATTTGGGATAAGGTTGAGTTTGGATATGAGATAGGAAAATCGTTTGGATATCAAGAGTTTCGTGAGTAAGTCAGCGACCTGATCTATGGTACTGACATACCTTACCTCTAGAACACCATCTGAAACCTTGTTTCGAATAAAGTGGATGTTCAACTCAAAGTGTTTAATGCGGGAGTGAAATATTGGATTGTGAGCTAAGGATCGAGCACCGTTATTGTCGTACCAGATGATAGGTTTTTTGGGATGAGGTGAACCCGAGTTCGGAGAGCAGGGAAAGGAGCCACATGATTTCATTGGGGACCTGTGAAAGCGCCCGATACTCTGCCTCAGTATTGGAGCAAGCCACAATCGACTGTTTCTTCGAGTTCCAGTATACAAGATTCCTCCCGAGGAAGACACAGCCACCGCTGGTGGACTTCCGATCATCAGGCGAACTAGCCCAGTCCAAATCGCTAAAGGCGTGAAGCTGAAAAGGAGAGGAGGAGAGCCGAAAGTGAATTCCTAAATTAGCAGTCTTTTGAAGGTAACGAAGAACCCTTTTTAGGGCAATCCTGTGGGTAGTTAATGGATTGATTATAAATTGTCTCAATTTATTTACTGAGTAACTAATGTCGGGTCTGGTGTTGCAGAGGTACTGAAGAGCCCTAACTAAGCTTTGATACAGCGAAGGGTCCGAGAAGAAAAGACCATCATGGAGCGAGAGCTTGGACCCAGTGGAGATGGGAATGGCACAAGGCTTGGAAGAGGACATATTAGCACGGTGAAGCAAGTCTCGCACATATTGACTCTAAGAGAGATACAACCCTGTCTCATTACAGTAAACCTCAAACCCTAGAAAGAAATTGATACTGCCTAGTGTTGTGAGAGTAAATTGAGAGTGAAGCTTAGCAATAAGATCTTGTATGGCCTATAGATTGTTCCCCGTAAGGAGAATGTCATCAACATAAACCAAGGCAATTAGAAGTAAAGCATTATTCTTGTAGTAGTAGAGAGAGGTGTCGGACTTAGAGTTGGCAAAACCCCAAGTGTTGAAAGCTGCCTTTAGAGTCTAAAACCAAGCTCTAGGAGCCTGTTTCAAGCCATTAGGGCTTTGGAGAGGCGCAAACATGATCAGGGTGAGTGGAGCTTTCAAAACCCTGAGGTTGGCTGATGTGGACAACCTCTTGCAAATAACCATTAAGGAATGCATTGTTGACATCAATTTGTTGGATGTCCCAATTAAGTGAGACTATAAGGGACAAAACCACCTTAATGGTGGATGCTTTGACTACTGGATTGAATGTCTCAGAATAGTCAATGCCAGGGGTTTGATTGAACCCCTTGGCAATAAGGCGTGCCTTAAACCTGTCCACAGACCCATCAGCTTTGTATTTTGTGCAAAAAACCTGCTTAGTAGCCAGGATATTCATGGTAGGATCATAAGGAACCAAGGTTCAGGTACGGTTGTTGTGTAGTGCAGTGATTTCATCCCTCATAGCCTGATTCCACATAGGATCTTGAAGGCCTGAGAGACAGAGGTAGGTTCTGAGGTAAGATAAAAGGTTAAGGCAGCAGAATAGGTTTTAGGCTTAAAGATGCCATGTTTGGATCGAGTCTGCATGGGGTGGATATTTTGGGGTGGAGGAGGGTGAGTAGGACCAAGATGAGGCTGAGGATGTGGTGTAGGAAGAGTGGAGGTAGGCTACTGATCAGGGGAAGAAGAGGTAGAAGCGAGAGGAGAATGAATATGAGAGGGAGAGAAAGGAATTACCTTAGAATGATTGTTGGTGCACAGAGGTATGGCAGGCAAACCTGTTGAAAGTGGAGTGCTTCGAGATGAGACCTGAGGATAGGCAGTAGGAGCTAAAACAGAGAAAGGTAAGCTTGTAGAAGGTGAAGTTGAGGGAGATTTATGAGGAAAAAGAGAAGTATAAGGAAACTCATATTCATTGAAAACAACATGACAAGAGATAAAACCTCGCCATTTGGACTGAGGCACTTATACCCTCGATGAAGAGGGCTATCCCAAGAAGACACACTTAGTAGTGTGAAAATTAAGCTTTTGCTTGGAGTAATACCGTAGGTAAGGGTAGCAACTGCAACCAAAAGTTTTTAAAAGAAGGTAGTTGGGACATTTGTGATATAGAAGTTCAAATGGTGATTTGTTATGGAGACGCGGTGTTGGAAGATTATTGATTAAGTAAACTGCTGTGGAAAAGGCTTCAAGCCATAAAGTGAGAGGTATATTGGCATAGGAAAGTAGGGTTAAGCCAGTTTTTGTAATATGACGGTGTTTCCTTTCAAAAACACCATTTTGTTGGTGAGTGTAGGGACAGTTGAAGCGATAATGAATACCAGTTTGATTGAGGAAGGGTAAAAAGGCTTGCTTTTATTGTGAATTGCTTTTATTTTGTGGTCAAGTTGTAGTTCAATGTGAGTTTTGAACCGAATGAAGGTGGCTAGAGCTTCAGATTTAAGTTTAAGAGAGTAAAACCATGTAAACCTTGAGTATGCATTAATAAAGATGAGATAATATCGGTGACGCTCACTAGATAGGTAGGGAGAGGGTCCCCAAATATCTGAGTACACAATTTCAAGAGGTTTAGTGACAGTGATATCATGTGTGTCAAAAGGAAGTTGATGTGATTTACCTTGCCTACATGAGTTACAGAATTGAAGATTACTTGGATCAAACTTTAAGTTAATTGATTTTGAAATCAAATGAAGTACTTTCCCATCAAATTCCATCGTGAGGGTGCCCTCATAAACATCTATCTTAGTTTGTGTCGTATTAAGAAACGGTCCCCTCAACAAGATAGGTATCAGATTACATGAAGTGTCATCATTCATATCCACAACATAGAAATCTGTAGGAAACACTAACTTATTCACCTGCACCAAAACATCCTCAATCACACCATCAAGATAAGCATTAGTACGGTAAGCCAATTATATTATCATACTTGTTTCTTTCAAAGGGCCCAAATTCAAAGAAGCATAAATTAAAGGAGGCATCACATTAATCGAAGCACCCAAATCTAATATAGCTCTATTGATCACAGTATTCCCAATTTTGCAAGGAATGGTAAACATACTTGGATCCTGACATTTTGGAGGCATCTTCTTTCTAAATACCGCAAACACTTTCTTACCCATCATTACTTTTACATCACCCCTTTGTTTCCTCTTATGTGTACACAGTTCTTTAAGGAATTTAGCGTATCTTGGTACTTGCTTGATTGCCTCGAGCAAAGGTATATTGACTTTCACTTTCTGGAAAGTCTCCAATGTAACATACCACTCTCATAGCGCATGTGCCCGAACATATCCACGGATAGTCGAGAATATACTCTACAGAAATGGTACGTTAGAATAATCACATTAACTAAAAGGCATCACATATATCTCAAGCATTTCAAATGATCAATTCTTCCAATTTCATTCACAAACATCAAACTTACATTGTATTATTACAATTCATAATCCATATATATATACATTACATAACATTTGAGATATGAGGCCCCAAATTACACCCTAGTAGGAACGTTACATGTCCATGCAAGTATATGTGATAGGAGTTAGTGATTATCATTTTATTGAGTATTACTTAAGTCTTGAATTTTGGTTTGATGGATTATAATTAGGAACTTGGAATTATGCAAGAAACACATACCAAATACTTAGAAAAACACACACTAATGCACAACTATCAAGTTGTCATATGAGAATTTAAAAAGATGAACTTATTAGTGGACTTGTGAACTTAAGTTAAACATTAAGTATTTTGAAACTAACATCTATATATTATTGTATTAATAAAAACTACATACCCCAAATGAAAAGGAGTTAATACCATAGCACATGACCCTTACTATGTATGCAAAATGACCATTAAAAGGGACTAATGTAAGTTACAAGATCTCAACTTATATTTTGCAAGACCATAGAGGTTTAAATGAGCCTCATAGTATACCTTTAAGACTCTTGTCTAATTATTTAGAATTAAAATTAAGGTTTGTTACTTTTAAATGTTGCCAGAAGATCATGTGTCATACGATCTTATGGGACAATTCTAAGAAAGCAAACCAAATTCAATTCAAGAGAATTTAGGAAAGACGAAAGTAATTTTGATTTGTAACTTGTATAAGAAAAAAATTGTACTCAAAAGTGGTCACTAATTCTTAGGAAGAGAATTAAATATATTAGTTACAAGAATAAATAAATGAAATACGAGATATGACCTAGGATATAACATACTAAATCTATTCAAAGATTGATTCCTTAATCGAAATATCTTATATTCCTAATAAATATGTAACAATGAACTCTTGTTGTATGCTATTCATATGACTTGTTGGATAAGCATTAGAAATTGCAAAATTCTAATTATTTAATTCATCATGTGTGAGTAGGAAATGATAAACATTAAACACACCTGATAAATTTGAGTTACATCATTTGACTTCCAAATGTTAAAGAGCATTTAGGAATTTAAACTTCAATATAAAATATATCCTTTGAAATTCTAAAAGATGGTGATTATTATTTTGAAGATTACTTAATGTTCAGCTTAGTGTTGGTCTCATATATGTAAATATATCGATCATACTATCTAAGTTCAGATTTTCCGATATATGAAAACAATAGTCCCATCTTCTCTGGTTGGAGGAGCAAGTCGTACTTGGAGATTATCCTTTTAGACAAGTACTGCAAATTACGCCACTAAGATATTTTATACTAAGCAAGTCGTACAACTAAGATATTTTTATACTAAAGTAAATCCTGTACGACTGATTGGATCGATAAGTAATTACTCCGAAAGTCAACAGAATACAAACTCTGTGTCCCTTCAACATTTGTTGTAACACAGTCCACCATGAATTCTCATGATCAGCGTCGCATAGCCATCGCCGTCGACCTTAGCGACGAAAGCGCTTACGCTGTGAAGTGGGCAGTCAACAATTACCTCCGTCCTGGGGACGTCGTTATCCTGCTCCACGTCCGACCCACCTCCGTCCTCTACGGCGTTGACTGGGGTTCCATTCGCCTCCAAATTAACCAAAGCGATCACCAGAAGCTGGAGGACGATTTCGACACGTTCACAACCACAAAATCCAACAGTTTAGCTCAACCCCTGATCGAAGCGGGTCTCCCTTTCAAGATACATATAGTCAAAGACCATGACTTGAAGGAAAGGTTGTGCTTGGAGGTAGAAAGACTGGGGCTAAGTGCTGTGATTATGGGGAGCAGAGGTTTTGGGGCTGCTAGTAGGAGGAATATCAAAGGGAGGCTTGGGAGTGTTAGTGACTACTGTGTCCATCATTGTATTTGTCCTGTGATTGTGGTACGCTATGATCAAGAAGGAGAAAGTGAAGGTAGCGTTGAAAAGCAAGTAGGGGTTGTTGGAGATAAAATTGATCTACATCCAGTTCCCGAGGAGGAGCAGGAGTATCATGACGCTTCTGAAGAACCAAAAGGTCTGGTCATGATTATTTGTGATAGATATCATGTGATGTTTTGTTGTTTTTCCATAGTTGAGCGTGGGAATTTATGTGATCTGAAAGGATGGATGAAGCTTATACGTTCAACTGTTGATTTGATCGGTCTACGATCTGTATCTGTTATTTTTGTGTCAAAATACCCTATTGCTGTTATTTGCTTACGTGTTCATCTCTTGTTAGCAGATGGAATGGAAAGCCTGAGTCTGGTGACCGACAGCTGCAAATAATTGAAGGGTGTTCAAGAATTCCTTGTCATGTCCCTTTCTCGTAAGCGCTAAGCATTGTTGCATCACACAGTTCTGGGGGTAGATGATATAAATTTTATGTTTGTACCTTTGCCCCTGGAGTTGAATTCATTGTACATTGCTCATCTACGTTAATCACGGCATGTTTGTACATCTAATATGGTTTTCCATCGGATCATTTAAGTCTCTCTCTTCCAATTTCGACAACCGTCATATATCCTAAGCGCTTTCTAGTGATGATTTCTTCTTCTTTTTTTCCCGGTTTCTTACGAGATGTTCTAAGAGGGTTCCAATTATAGAAAAACATCTTTAAATCATCAACATTCAGACTAATTTCCGCTCGAGCCGAATAAGTTCCTTACAGAAGGCAAAACTCTGGCCTCAATTTTTAAACGGCTGCATACACGAGGGCGGTTTAAAACCGCTACCTTACTTAAGCCAAGAGAATCCCTTACCAATTCACCTGTGCTATGGAGTTTTTAACACTTAAATCAGAAGAACCCCTTATCAACTCACCTGCACCCTGAAGTTTCTAAAGTAACAGCATGGTACAATCGATACCTCCTCGTGTCACTTCTATCTCTTCTCACATTTCCAATAAACTCAATACAAAACCAGATTAACTACAAGGAATCACAAAATCTTCATTTAAAAAACCTAACCTTTGGACATATGGACTTACTCTAAAATATTCTACCAAGTGCACGCATTTCCTTATTGTTTCAATTAGTGTGATGTATCCAGTCCAGTTATTACATAAAAGGTTATAAACATAATGCTAGTCATTTTTTGTATGAATAAAACTAGACAAAGTCATTTCTCTAACTAGTTTATATAACAACATTCATGGAAACTGGACAGTCATTTGTCGACATAGTTTGTATAACAACATTCATGGAAACATCGAAATTACTAATACATTAGGAGGCAGATAGTGGGACTAAAACAAGCAAGACCAAGTACAATCGGATATCAAACTGAAACGTGCGAGCAACGTGGAAAACACAGACTCTTCCAACTAATAAATAACAATCACATAAAAACCAAGTATCAAACTTCCAGGAGCTAGAGTAGCAAAATAATAGAAAATATCTCAAAGAGCTTCCAGAGTTCCCTCACTTTGACTCCTCCGCATTGCATGCTGTGCCCTAATGTTGAAAATCTTACTGCCAAAATCAACAGCATAATGATGATGTTCAGTTGTCTTTGTTACAGATGGTGGCAGACGAGCATGCCTACCTCTGGACCGTTTTGGAGAGGCAATGGCTTGACTTTTGCGGCCATTAGTTGACAAAGATGACAGCCTTGAGCTGCTATGACCATGGCTAGCCTTTTTCACAGCTTTGTTGTCGGACCTAAGACCACGATCAAAGTGATGGGAACTGATGGCCAGCCTAACAGAACGATCTGCAGCATCTTTAAATCCGTTAGGTTTAATGGACTGCCGGTTGAAATAAACCAAATGAGGAAGAAGGCCTTGTAAGTATTTCTTGATTTGTTCATCACCAACATTCTTCTGAGCTGGGTTTCCCTCCAAGCTGATAGCTTGCAATGAATTGTAGTTAGCTGCAAGTTGGCCCAGACATTTGGCTGTAGAGACTTTGTTGAATCGTAGATCCAGTACTGTTAGTTTCAATAGACGATGGAGACCTTCTACCTCACTTATTTTGTTTCCAGCCAAGTACAACTCTTTCAAGGAGGAACAAGAAGCTAGACCTTTTGTAACAGGAAAAAAATTGTGAAGGAAAAAAGTATTGACAATGATTAAAAGAATAGCAAATGTAAGAACGATATCAATCAGTAAATTCAAAGGAAATTCATGTCATACCATGTCCAATTCTTAATATTCGGTTGTAGCTCAAGTCCAGTACACGAAGACGGGTCAGGTCACGTAAACCTTCAATTGTAGAAATATTATTTTTTGAAAGATTTAACACGTGAAGACCGCGAGGGAGGGCACCTGTTGTAATCCTTCCTGAAAAAGAGCATGAAAACTTGTTTAGGATATTTGAGATTTTTCATAGATCAAGATTATTCCACAAACACACCCAAAGCAAGGAAGAAACTAAAATTCAAGAATGATGTCAGAGATGCAAACCTATCGAGTTCCCTGATAGAATAAGGACCTTCAGGCTAACAAATGCACCAAGAAATGGTATCACAGTTAATCCATGATTTGACAGCTGAGCCATGGTTGCAGAGGGACTCAAAGAAGAAATGTATCTTTTAGCAGCTTCCATTCCCGGAGTGACCACACTATCCACCTTTGCAGCAGTCAAGTTATTCAATGTAGTGGAGTTTCTCTTTCTTAACTCATTGGCATCAGGCAGATCAATTTTCTCTTCCAGTGGTTCACAATGTTGAAGATCGTTAACCCACTCGTTAATTCGCTTGAGTTTAAAATTACTGTCACGTACCTCATCCCACTGCTGAGTGGAATCATCCTGGATACTTTTTGTAGGGGTCAACTCATCCATAGCTGGAACTATCCAATCTTTTGCCAGAGCAGAATAACTGTAAGAATCACACCCCTCGTCAAGTAAAATTTGACAGTTATTTCCATCCATCCTATCGAGGTTACCATCTGCTCCATGTTCTTGTATTGTTGGCTTTACAACTTCACAAATTGAAACATCTTTCCTCCTCAAGTCCAGAACACGTAGGTCCTCAGATGATCTTGAATGAGTTGCAAACTTATTAGAAAAACCATGAGAAGTGGGAGTGGGAGCAATTTCCGGCATCGAGTAAGATTTTACAATCATTAGAGGAGCATGAGGTGTGTGGTTGCAAGATGCATTACCATCTTCATGAGATAAAATTTCAAAGATTTCAGGACTTCCCTTTTCATAATGATGAGGATCCTCAATTGAGAATATGGATTCTTCATTGACAAGATCAGAACTTACTTGAACAGTTTCTGATTGTAAAGCTTTTTCATCCAGACTCGTGGGGGTTACTCCCTGTTCTTTGCTCCCACTAACTCCAAGCAACCCATTTTGATCAAGGGAATCACTAGAAAATTCTTGCTCTGTCTCATCCTCCATATCATTTTCACAAAGGATTCTGCCCTCATGACATAAGCCACTTCCTAGAGATCGACTCTTCTTAATAAGCCTTATCCTACTGCCCTTTACTTCCTCAGATTTCAATTTTGGTCCTAGAGCCACAGAACTTGTACCATCCTTTACACAGTCAGATACAACAGGGTCTGTTTTAGTGTTCAGGAATAAGGAATTTAAGCTCGTAAACTTAGTTGTTAGCATCTTGGAGGCTATTTGAGAAGAATCTTCCAAAGTCTTGCTCATTGCTTCAACAGAAGGTTCAATCGATTTCTGCACGAGAGAGAAGGGAAACATGTAGATCAGAAAAGCCATAAACAAAAAGCAATTGTGGTCTATCCAATTTTCAATTACTTGTCCACTAACCTTTTCCTTGTCAGTCTGGATGTGAGCATTGAAACAGGAAAACCTAACCATTATAGTAACGCTGGCAGCTGGCAGGAGTTACGTTCACACTTGACCCACTTGTGTATTACATTAATGAAGCTACAGGCTAACTACTATGCCCAAGGCAATATCAGAGTTCTATTTCATTGAACCTAAACTATCAAAGACCATCAAGCTTCTGTCACCTATAAATGGATGGTCTTAGCCATAATCGAGTGATAGACCCTCCAACACCCGGCACAATCTCCAAACATGAGATGATCTTGATCCCCTCAAAGCACAAATCAATGTTACTCTCTTGTTATCACCTGACACGCACCTACAGGTGCGAGAAGACTTTATCTTTATTGTTGCGGCCAGAGTGAACCAAAATCTTTGTCAACTAGGTGAACACAATTCTTAGGATGCATAAGAGATGCTGGCCTGATAAACAAAGGAAGAATAGAAAAATATGAAGTTTGCATATAAAAACACAAGATTCCAAAACAGAAAGTGTAAATAAGCCCTGTAACTATTGACTCCTGGGAAGAGAACCTGGATAAAGAATGTAAACCTCTCCAGATCATCAACACAATAGAGAAGGAAAACTTCACCTCAGTAAAATCGCATAAGAAGCTATTTAAAGTATAATTTCACCTCGTGGACCCAATTCAAAGAAATTGTTACGACAATAATATTAACCAGAAAGAATTGAGCAATATATCAATTAGAATTCACATACCATATGAAATGCAAATCCAAATCTTACAAACGAACAAACAAAATCATATGAAACATCAATTCAATCACGTACTTTCTTATTAGCTTCAGTTGTTCCGGGTTCTAGATTGATTCATCAACAAAAGAATTTCAACAAACTAAAAGATCAACACATCCAAAAAAAGGGGAAACAAAACACCGAAGAAGGCATGATAAATGATAATCCTATGAATTCCAAGAAAAAAGTATTTTCAATTAATCCATATGCGACGAAAACAAGGAAATAAATTATAACTTATAAAAGAATAAATTTTTATACGTAGAAAACTAACCCCACTGTAGCCAGATTGAAAGAAGAACGAATACTTGTTCCTGCAGCTAAACAATTCGTAAATCTTTGAATGACAAACCTTAACAATAACAGTTATACACTGTAATTAATATTAATCTCTTCTTCAACAACCAATCTCTCCCTATCTCGCGATCCGGCTTCGGCTTTGGCTTTGGCTTTGGCTAACCCTAATGCTTTTTTCTCCTCTGTTCATTTACTTCATCCTTCCTTTTTACCGAATATTCGTGTCTAAGAAACTAACGGCTAGGATTTTTCTTATCTCTAAGAAGAGGGTGGAGGGAATGGAATATGATTCTTGTACAGGTTTATTATTAGCATTGGCTTGGCTGTCCTATCAGAATAAGCCTTACTATTTATTAATTTTTATATTAAGTGTTAATATTAACAAATAAAATTAATTATTTATAAATTTAAAAAGATTTTTAGAATATTTTAAAATTCAGAAAAGGGATTTATTAACAAAACACGAAAGGGCCACATTTAACATATTAGGATTTCTGTAATGCTAAATTTGTTAGAAATAAATTTTAACCAAATAATTTCATTTAAGAATTTTGAAAAGAAAAGTAGTCAAAACGGTTAGAAACCGCTTAAGTACATAAGGCTCTCTGAATTTTTGAAGAGGGTCATAATATATGCAGTCTTGTCTTTATATTTTTATAAAAAGATTGTTTCTATAATTTAAATTTGTAACCTTGTAATCACAAAGGAAAAGCTTTACTAATTACTCCAAAACTTTGCAACCAGAACATTATTTTCTCTATTGGAAAATGAGAGACAAGACGGTCTATTTTTAATTATAAAGTGAATAATACGATGAGATTAATATAATCTAGATCGAAGAGATTTATTTTATAGGTAATATGGTTTTTATTCAAATGCTTTTAAATAATTTAAAATTTTATAGATGTTGGATCCAACTCAATATTATATTATTTTAAAAAAAAGACATCTTAATACTTTAAATCTACCCTAAGTAAAAGTGATGGGTTGGTAGAATAGGTAGAGTGAATTGGGTCTTACATTTTTTTTTTTGAAAATAGAAATGGAATTAATAAATGAAGAAAATAAAAGTAACAGTTGGGAACAAGGGATGAATCCCAGCAAAGGACACAACTATAACAAAAGGATTAGTGGAATGTAAAAGAAAAAGAAGAAGAAGTAAGCCAAGGATGTGGTTTCCAGACAATACAATTCATATCATCCCAAAGCCAGAGTCAGAACCCTTATCCAAAATGCTGCGAAGCCAACCTAGAGATCACATGCTAGCAAATTAAGTCAAGCATCATGTTAAAGACGTAACGCAGAGCAGATAAGCGGGCTACACGTCAAATGGAGTTGTTTTGCCAACACCACCTCACGGATTTCAGACAATATCAAGGAGAGAAGTTTCTCTTTTAGAGAAGCTTTGTTTTGGAAACGTCAGAAATTATGTTCTCGCCACAGCGAATAGATGCAAACTCCCAAGACTACAATAAAAACAGGTCTGCTGGTAGCTTGATGAACAGATAAAGGAGTAGCAATATCCACAACAGACAACCCTGGATCTGTCCAAGAGCACAAGGTAGAGACATATTCCTATATAGCTTTGTTAAATGGGCATTCAAAGAAAAGGTGAGAACAAGTCTCCAGCTGTTGAGAGCACACGGGACAATGTTGATCAATTTGCACATATGGAATGCGGTCAGCTGTGGAAAGTTTGTGTTGAATGGCCAACCATAAAATGAAAGAGAGTTTAGGCGTTAAATGTTTGCTCCAAACCGTGGCTGCCTATGGAATAGTGCCTCGATGGGGACGTAAGTTGTCACAAATGATGCGATTGGTCAGCTTGACAACAAAAATGTCCTTCCAGAAGAATGCGTCAGATTCTTGAGGAGAAGGTGAATAGTTTGGTTGAAGGCGACATAGGCTGCGAGGAAGATTCCAGGAGGTTCCCACTATGAATGCTCGCATACGAGTTTTGAGAGGGAACAACGAGGAAGCTCTAGAGCTATTTAACTGCTAAATTAGGGGCCCCTGACTAGACCAATTATCAAACCATAAAGAAGCCAAACTACCATCTTTAATAATACAAGAAGTCTCTTGGTGAACTTCATCCCTTGACTTCAAGAGCTGGTTGAGAAAGAAGGAATGAGAAGCTTTCAACTTAATAGCCCAGATGTTGTTACCTCTAAGAAAGTAAACATGTAGCCATTTAATCCACAAAGTTTTCTTGTCCTCCAAAATCCACCAGAGGCGTTTAAGAAGCAATGATCGATTGGCAGTTTTGATGGGAAGAATATTCAGCCCTCCTTCCTGTTTAGTAAAACAAATATCGGACCATTTCACCTTAGCCGCTCCCTAAGTACCATTGGAGTGGCTCCATAGGAATTTTCGAAGTATCCTCTCAATCTCCTTGATAATGCCTTAAGCTAAAAATATGTGGGAGGACCAATACACAAGTAAGGAGTTAAGAACTGATTTAATAAGTTGAAGCTTATCTGCATAAGAGAGCGTGTTGGACCCCGAACTTTTGGTGAAAATTAGAAATATTAACATGAATTGAAATGAGAAAGAAATTGGTGAGAAAATTATGAATTTAAGACCATTTGATGAATTTAAGAAAAATTTATGAGAAAAGAATTGTTTAGTTTTGATGACTTCAATATTTGAGTCGATTTGTA
>JANKOD010000009.1:2004562-2054109 GCA_026284645.1 Erythroxylum acuminatum | reverse complement strand
TTTAGTAAACTTATTACACTCATTGAGTTCATTTAGCTCACCCTTATTTTTATGTTTTTAAACAACCCACCTCAGGTATGTGTATAAGTGCTACAGTAATTGAGACTTCATCACAAGATTAGTAGTATGGCCGAGTGCTGCTTTGCTTATGTCATTTTGATATGTACATTTTTTTTGTAAAAAATGGATGTTTATAAAGGCTTTTAAATGAAATGCTTGAATATGTTTTAGCTTTTTAAAGTTTATTGTAGTGATTGTTGAGAATTATTTGTTTGAGGTTGCTTGTGAGTGGACTTGAAGTCCATAATTTGTAGTTGAGAATTTTGTGTGAATATAGAAGTGTTTTAAAATGTGTTATGCAGGTTTTTGAGATTTAGGAATCTTGGAAAAGCAGTTGCTATACTACCGAAATTTGTAATAAACGTTTTGAAAAAAAAAGGTTCCCACTATTTTCCGTGCTTGTAAAAGTTAAAGTATAAAAGGTTTTTAATAGTTAAACGGCTTAGCTTTGCAAGAACCCTTCAGTTGAGTTAGATATCAATTGGAGGGCTACTGTGGGGTCACTGAGAGGGCTCCACTCGGGTTTTGGAAGGGGAACTTCAGGATGGGTCATTTCAAAGATCTTCACTTTATTCTTTATTTTGGAATTTTTTATCTTTGCTTTATTCTTATTAATAATTTTTTCGTGATAATTTATTACATATATTATTGAGAAATATATTATTAATAGTTGATTATTAATGATTATTTTTTTATCCACCAAGTTTATAGGCATTTAGGTGTAATTTTGTTTTTAATCTACTAATTTAGTTATTTCATTTTGAAAATACTAAATATAATAAGAAAAAATGAAAGAAAATAATTATTATTGTGAATAGAATATTAAAGATATTGTTAATATGAAAACACTATTTTAAGTTCATTAATTTTTAATTTTTTTGGAGATATATTATTTACTATATATTTGATTATTCTTCTTTATCTAATTCATTATTATTTATTTAATGAAGTGGCTAAAACCATTACAAGTGAAAAAAGGTATTAAAATAAGATAGTCTTTTAAGGACAACATTTTATTGATGTCAGAGTTAACCAATAGTCTAGCATCGGTTACATGATTATCCAAAAGCCAAAAAAATTAAATAATCAAGAATCAGTAGTTAATATTTACCCAGCATCAGTGTCAGGCATTACCCCGGTGCCGATAAAGCATTTCAAAACACTATAAGGTTATCAGCTCAACTTGCCCTTATATATGTTATCTTCTAAGCACACTTGCTAAGAGGTTCAATCCCTGGCATCTAACTATAGTTATCTACTTTATGCATGCTAAATTCCTTTGTATAAAGACTTAGCATCTTGTGATTGATTCTTGAATAATTTTGCATTCCTTTCCCTCCTATATAGAGTGAATGGTACAACCAAACACAGCCTTAAAAATGATGTGGTCTTCATTAGACAAGTGGTGGTTGTATAGCTTATTGAATTATGTTCTCTCATTCTATGTCATGACAAAAATGATTACATACTTGTTAAATACCCAACTAAAGAATTGTTGCATAGCTACATTTGAATAAGAGAAGCCTAAGTGTTTTTGGTTTCAAGTTATGGAGCCCACAAGTATGATTAAGGTTAATTGAGCCCATGATCCTATCCATTACACTGAGTCTATTCTTTATTATAAGCTATAATATAACAGAGACCTTTGGGGAGCTTTGTTTAAACCAAGCTAGTCTATACCAATTAACTGTATGAGCACAAATCCTAAATATGTCTTTACAGGATCTATTGGTGAATTCCTTAAAGAATACCCTTTTTATGTTATGTGGTTAACTAAATAAGGATTAGTTGAGTAAAAATTAACACCCTCAATATAAAAGCAAATTCCTAGGAGTTGCAGTATGACCGGGTTGTTAAAGCCCTCAAAATTAATTTCGATTCTCCAAACTTTTTGTAGTAATCGTGAAATTAGGTCGAATCCCAAGAGAAATAAACAATAGTTTCTTAATTTCATTTAATAAAATAAAATGGTGGTTTAATTAATTAACTAAAATTAACAAGATTTCAAATCAAATCAACTAAATATAGAAGTGAGAATTCAAGAATAAATTTCGATTCAAGGGAAAGATCTCATTTAATTGTAACATTGATCATTGGTCTAAAAAGAATATTTTTCACAATTCAAGTAGTTAGTTTGAAATATGTTAGGATAGTCGTAATAAGTTTCAAATTTTCCTAAATTAATTGGTTCAAATCTAGCATCCAAACCAAAACTTACCATCCATTAACTAGGTGTGATAGCATTCCATATTAAATAAATGATAGCAATAATCGAGATAGCTGTAACTATTCAACTTAGTTTTCTTATTTATCATAAGTTAAATATGCAATTTCATAAATAGCCTATTTACTACTTGTACCAATCCTTCATGATAATTATGGATTACTGAATTTATGGATAGCGATCGAATAATCAACGTTAAATTAAATCGTCAAATTAATCATTCATTAAATATAAGAACTCAAAATAAGAAATACTTGAATTAAAAAATGAATAAAAGTTAAGAACAAAACCTTACAAGGTTACAACTAGAATATCGAATTCCCTTGAATCAGAATAATTGAGTTTAGCCACACATGACTTTTGCTCCAATACTAAAAATATAAGAAAGATAAAGAATTAAGAGAAAAGTAAGAAGAGAACGATTCATTCTTTGGAGAGGTGAGAAATGTCCCTTTTATAATGTTTTCCTACTTTAAACCTAATCTTATCGTATCTTGCAAAGATGTTTATCTAAAACAAATCATAATCCCTTCATGATAGGGATAGAAGGAAGTTTCGTACTTAATCTTCAACTCTTCAAGTAAATGTGGTATTTGGTTTTATCTCCTCTTATCCACTGCAGTAATTTTTCACTTTATCCAAAATTTGTAATTATCACCAACAGTGTCCCAAATTTGATGCAATCTCCTCTTTTCATCTCCTAAAACAAAACAAACATTAATTTTCATATTTAAGCACCAAAATAAATCCAAAACAAAGGAGATAATATCAAATAATATATCAAGATAACATCTTATCAAAATCCCCCACACCAGACTTTTGCTTGTTCTCAAGCATACATTAATTCAATAAGTCAATTACCTTTATAAAAACCTCTCATCTCCTTTCATGTTATCTAAAAATATGTAAAAGCTAATTCACATAGAAGGTTTAAGATAAAATAACAATCAGGAGAATAAGCACTTATAGGACACATTGTTAAAATATAACATCTCATCAATTCCATCAAAATCAAATGAAACAAGACTTGACACCCTTCACTCTATACACTTAAAGTGTTTAGGGTTCATTAAGCTCTCAAATCAAAACATAGCGATATATTTCTATAAGCTTGCTCAAGAATCATATCTCCACCACTTAACAAAAATGAACTTAATGTATAAATCAAAGGGAATTTATAAAGGTTGTAACTTGGCTTAGGTAAGGTATGACAAAAAGAAGCCTTTTGAGTTAAATAAATTGAAGGAAATTATGTAAACTTATCCACACAAGTTTCAACTTAAATCAATCCAAAAATCTTCTGATTCAAATAACATCCCTTTCAATCCTTTTTTTTCTTTCTTTTTTTCTTCTTTTTTTTTTGAACTAAATATCAAGAGGAGGTTTTCACCCTATCTATTAAAATATGAAAAATCAACATAATGCAACTTGAATCAATTAATTTACTTTTAATGAAAATAGTCAAAATCCTATGCAAATAAACTCGATACAATTCCTTCAATTTAGGGATTCAAAATCATTAAGGATATCAACAACAAAAAGGATAAATTTGGCCTATAACAAGGTTATGCAAGAAAAGAAAGGACAAGGCTCAAATTGTTTTCTAAGGATAAAAAGCAAGGTAGGCTTGTTTAGGTCAAAAATGTTATCCTAAATGCCCTCATCATCTTTACACACAAATTCATAAAAAATATGGTCTCAACGTGTATTCAAAAGAAAGTTTCAGCATAAACAAGCTATGTTTGATAACACACAACAAAAAGATATGTATGAACAAATGTGATAAATGATCTTAGGCTCAAAGCTCACGTAGGTGTCAAAAATGCATCAAGTCTTGCACACTTTCATTCAACAAAACCAATGAGATACTTGAAATAATTTAATGAAAACATTAAACATGTTTGTCTCTCTCATGCATTAGATCTTAAAATGAAAATGTATCCTAACTTAAGGATTATTTATGAACAATAATCAGAAAAATTATGAGGTTGTCATGAGGAATAATTAATATATGAATCATAGTATCACGAGTCCAAGAACAAATCACAATGTTCATCATAATATAAACACTTGCTCCCCCAAAACTAAATTATGCATTGTCCCTAATATATGCATAAGATACTCACATCTAAATAATAATAATAAGAGAAATAAAGCACAAAATAGAGGACTCTCTTAAGATCTGAGCATCAGAAAGAATGTGTATGATATTGTCAGTTTGGTGAGGAGTGTGTTACTATTATGGTGGCCTGCGATGGAGCTGTTTGTGGACTGCATGAGATGAGAGCTGTTGCTATTTTGGTGTTATTGTTAAGTTGTTTGGCATGGAGGGTCGTAGGTGCTTGGTGAAGAAGCTGTGTTGTTTTCGTTGTTTTTTAAACATTGCCTGCCAAAAGAGAAACACTCAAAGATTGGAGTTTGCTTTTTTTTTTTTACAATAAATAAAATAAAATAAAATAGTTAAAATAAATTAAATAATTAAAAATGTGTAAGTAAATAAAGAAATTACATAATTAAATGATAAAAATATTTAAGTAAAATTTTGTGAATTTTTTATTAAAAAAATTATAAGATGACTTAATGTTCCATTCTAGAACACTAAATTGCATAAGGCGAGATCTTGCCTTATGAAATTTAGTATTATAGAATTTTAAGATCTTCATTCTAGAACACTAAATTACACAAGGCGTGATCTAGGCTTATGAATTTAGTATTCTATAATTTTAAGGTCTTCACTCTAAACAACTAAATTACATAAGACATGATCACACTTTATGAAATTTAATAATTTGGAATTTACATAATAAACTCTTATCTTTTACTGGAAGATTACAATTAATCACTTAAGTGCTTGATAACCTCAATACATAAGTGTTGTCACTTGCTCCTCCCTCAGAATCTCATTAAGGACACTGAAAAGTTGATGAAGAATTTTCTATAGTTTAGAAATTTAAAACTAAATTTGATTTCCAAAGTGAGGTATTCTAAGGTTTGTTCTCTAAAGAATAAGGGGGTTTGGGGATAAATTCAAGTAAGATCTTTAATAAGATGTTACTAGAAAGAGGATATAGAAGCTTTTTAGTGAGTTTGAATCTATTTAGGTGAAATAGATGTAGGCACACATCTCAAAATGCTAAAGCTTTTGGAGGATTAAACCTTAGCAACTTTTCTTACCATAAATCAAAAGTTAAAACTTAGAAGCTTCACAAACCTTTAGATGAAATAATGATTGTGAATAGGAATAAAACTTGGTTATGGTACGATTATTGGAATGATTTTGGTACCCTCCACAAGATTGAAAGGAATGAACAATCTCAAGCTCTTAGTTCTCCTAAAGGCTAAAGTTAATTTTATAATTGAAAATGGAGTATGGAACTACAAATATAGGGAATTCAATGCTGTTATAACTAATAGAACTACACAAAATGGCCATAGCTCCAAAACATTCACTCACAAGTCCGATCTTCACCTTCTTTGACACCTTACTCCTTTGGTGCCTTGGAAAAAGATTATTTAATTCAAGGATAACACCTTTAAAGCTTCCTTTATCCATGGTTAGACATTAAATAAAGGCTCAACACAGTAGAGAAATTGAAAGAGATTTCTTTCACTAATACCTTATGCAAACTATATGGAATGGAGCCTAAAACTTTGAATCATCTACTTATCTCTTGCTATTACTCAAAATCATTTTAGAGCCACACTCTTAATCTATACATAATATACTACTTGGAAAAACAACTGGTCAGGGTTTATAGATTAGGCTAGTAATGTCAAATTCATATATAAGGATGATCTGAAAATGTTTGAACCAACGATCAACTATGGTACTTATACAATCTAGAGTGAGAGGAGTAAAAGGACTTTTAAAAAGAATCTCAACCACTTTTGGAGTTCATCTTACAATTTGATGGATTAGGTAGGTGATTTTGACTCGAAATATTCTTCTTAGGATGAGCCTTAATTTAGTCATGAAATAAATGTTTAGCTTTAAACTACAGAGTCTATCAAGAACTCTTAGTCTCTAACTTAGACGCTCAAAGACCCAATGTGTAATTCGTACATGTACCCATCTTGTTACCTTGGCTTCTGTCATGTATTCTCTTCTTACTTTTAATAACGTTAATTGTTACTTATTTAAGTATAACTAAGTTGTTACCTGGGTTCAACAATTTTAAACCTTTTGTACTTTTTTTCTATATTAATGAAATTCCCTTTGTTTTTAGAAAATACTGATGTAAATTAGGATTTCATTCAATTACAACAACTAGGGATGATAATATGTCGAACTAAGTTAGATACTAATAGACGTTTTAAGCTCAATGTTTTTCAAAATGGTTTTTTTTGGATAGTTTTAGTTCACATTATGATAGTATGACAATGTCACAATTGTGACCCTGTTTTAAGCCTACTGCCATGATTGTGACCTTATTTCAAGCCTACTATCACGAATGTGACCCTATTTAAAAAGCTAAAGGAATTTTATTCAGGTCGTGACCCTGTTTCAAGCCTACTGTCACAATCGTGACCAAGGCCATTCGCTTATTGTCACGATCGTGACACGGCAAGGCAAGGCTGGAAAATTAGAAAATTTCACGCTCTTTTCCAATTTTACCCCTCCTTTCTCCTCCCTAACTTTTATATTCACTCTTCCCCTCATTTTTCTTACCTTCAACACTCTCTCAAATCTCTCTCTAGATTTAAATCTCTTAAATTCTCTAAGTTCTCTCTACATGCATCCAAAAATTTCTCTCTCTTATCTCTTCACCCACAAATTACTCACTCCAAATGGGTCCAAAAATTAAGAAGACGGTAAAATGCACACAACAAAAGGAAAAGTGCAAGTATTGAGGCGCAGTCAATGGAATTGAGTGGCAGATTTCGAAGCCCCTTTTTTGATTTATTCAGAAGACAAAGGTACTCATTTCCAAAATCTTTGCTCTAGAAATGTAGTTATGCCTAGGTATTTGGACTTTGATATTTTGGAAACACTTGGATTGAGAGACAAGGTTGAGAATCTAAGTAGAAGAATTCAATGGGATAAGTTCATGCATTTTACCATTGATGTATATGAGGAATTAACCCTTGAATTTTTCACCTCTCTTTAATTTGAATTAAGTAATCCTAAAGAATTTTGGTTTCGATTGTGGGGTCGACCGTACGAATTGAACCATCCCGTAATCAAACATTGTTGATCAACATGATAATTTTCGTGCCTAGCAGTATCGGACCCAATCGACTGGGTTGGAAAACTTTGATGATAAGAATACACATAACAATATCATTCGTAGTCCTAAACACTTGTTGCACAAATTTATATGTTAAATTGTTTTTGATAAAAGTGAAAGCAACAAGTGCTAGGTGAAGGAATTATTTATTTTATGGTTCCTGGACAATGACATTCAAGTTTGCACAACCACACATATTTTTAATACCATTATTGCTACTCTGAAAAGGAGAAGTAGTAATCTTGGCATGAGATATTTGGTTACTGCCATTGCTGATTATTATGGTGTCAATTGTGATGGAATAACTATTTATATGCCTGAGTTTCTTAGTACTCATCATTTTACGAGAGCTGAGATATTGACGTCCCAACATATGGAACTTCAAGATATCAATGCTAAATCTCATGTGAAGTGCATGATAGGACAAGCTAGTTCTAGCTCAGCACCACCTCAGCAACAAGTTAAAGAATCAACCAGTGAGGAGTTTGAGGAAGAAGAAGTTGTCAAATGGGAAAAGGTGCTGAATGCAATTTCAGACAACAACAAACTATTGAAGGAGATGGAGCAAGAACAACAACGATAGCACCGAGACATATGGAGAATTTACAAATACTTCGCTGCTCAAAGCATTCAGATACCATCTCCGACACCATCACCTCCTTAATTGTTGTAACGAGTTCATGCTCTAACCTTTTTCTTTTTCTTTTGTTTTTATTTTTTTCTTATCATTTTTAGCTTCTTTTATGTGTTGTTTGTTCTCCTCACATTGAGTACAGTATATAGTCCAAGTGTGGGGAGGTTCGCATTGTTATTGTCTTCATGAACGTGAATTTTGTATATCATGTTGTTAGTTTTGTTTAGGTTGACATAGTGTGTAGCATAAGTGTGAATTGTGTGAATGATTCAATGGTTATAACTTGATGGAATTAGTTTATCTTTGAACATAGTCTTTAAGTTATAAAGACATATTTGTTTGTGAAATTTTTGTTCTAAGTAGCTTTGGTTAAATATTCATGGTAATTAGGATATGACGTTAGTTTGTTCACCTTAGGAAATTTTTTACATACATTTATAATTATAAGTCAATTGAATTAGTAGCATCATTAGTAACGTTTCATAAGGACAATTAGCTAAAAGAAATGAGGTAGGCTATGTGAAATGTGAAAAAATGTGTGTGTATCTTTTTAAATAACTATTTCGTTGATTTTCGGGTTTTGAATAGAGCTAGTAGCCAATTGATAATGTGATATAGCTGAGTAATTGGGGGACATTCATTACAAATGTTTGTCTTCGCGTCAAAAGGCTAGAATGACATTCCAACTAAGCCTATTAATAAAATGTGACTTAGTTTAGTAACTGCGGGACATTCATCACAAATATTTGCTTTCGCGTCAAAAGACTAGGTCAACATTAAAGAAAATGAACAAAATGGTGTTTTGATTAATAAATCCTACCTATCTTTGAAAATAACAGGAATTTTCATGAAAAGTTACTGAGTGATAGTTGCAATTTTGATTGACTACTAATTATTAATGTGTGTGTACAAGTGCCTAAGGTGAATGAATATGATGTTAAGGTCTTGATTAGTATTTATATTCAATCCAAAGTGCTTAGCCATAGATTGTATAAGTTAATATGTAGGAACAACTTGATTGATAGTTAATCGATATTAAATTAGTTTCATGAAGTTAGATGCCATTATATCATTATTGCATGTGTATGAATGCATGTGATTTTGTTTGAGATTGTGTTTGTTTTGTTTTTGCTTGAGGATGAGCAAAAGTTTAAGTGTGGGGATGTTGATAGTTATAGTTCACATTTTTTTGGTAGGTGTTTTAGTGTGATTTCAGGTGTTGATTAGATGATTTGTGCATGTTTAGCTTTCGAATTATATTAATATGAGTCTATGTTTATGTTTTCGAGTGTTATATGGTTTAGAGCATGATATTGGACTTTAATTTTGTGCACTTAAGGTGTTTTGATTTGTTTATTAGTGTATGAACTTAGATGAAGAAGATTGAAGGAAGATGGAGAAAGCTCAGACAAAAGGCTAAGGCCACGATTGTGACGTGACACCCTTGTCACGGTCGTGATAGAAAATAATCACCTAGGGTCATAATTGTGACACCCATGTCATGGTCATGACAGAAGGCAATTTTTACTGGGTCACAATCGTGACAGGCGTTCGCCAGACGCGGGGATCTCCTTCTGTTTTGATATTTGGATAGTGTTTTTTGGACATTTTGACTTAGGTAAAACCTAGACTTTACCCAAAATGACCCATGAACTATAGAAAAACATTAAATGACTCAAATTAGAACTAGCCTCCATTTGCCAAATTGAGAAAGAATATAAGGAAGAGTAAGAAAGAGAGAAAAGAAGAGGAGCATTTGCAGCTGTTGTCCAACCACTTCAAACCAACCATTTCAAGTTCTTTTCTACTTTCTCTTGTTTATTTACTTCATCTTGATGTATAACTTGGGTTTGAGAATGTTGAACATGTTGTTAATGATGTTCTAATTTCATTGTGGGATTTATTCTTAAATCATTTTGTGACTTAATTGCTTTTGATCTTAATGAAATGTTTGGGTATTGTGATATTTATGGTTTTTGCATACTTTGATAATAAATCAAAAAATTGAATCGATGGTAACATGATTAGACTGGGTAATGAGAATTAGCACCCTAAAAAATCACATAAAATCAAATCAAATCGATAATCATACGAAAAGAGATCTTATGTGGGGACCCGATTATCCACTAGATCACTTAAGAACTAATTGAAGACGTAGGTTGTTTTTGTTAATTAAGAGATTGCAAAATTGAAATTTCAGAATCAATTGGGGATTATTAATTAGGGTTAAATGATTAAATATTGAGAGAGAATAATTAAACCTTTGAAAAATCTATGATCGATATCGATTATTTTAAAAGTAGTTAAAGTAGCAAAATGACAATAGAATGAATCCTATGTTCTCATAATTGATTGATTTTGTTTATCGTGATATCTCAATTGTTAAGTAGTTAGTGCTTTATTTGATTTAATTATGTTGATTTCAAAATTTTAGTTTCATTCAACTCATACTTGATTGCTAATTTTCTGGTTATTTTTATTTTCACTTAAATTACGTTTTTACAGTCTTAGATACAGTTAGGATTCAATTAGTTTTAGCTAATTCTTCATGAGATCGACACCTCAATTACTACGAGACACGACCTGTATATTTACAAAATATTGAGAGTTTTATATTAGGTAAAACTACTTGATAATTTTATGCAATCTTCTTTTTGTAATTTTTATAAAGAAATTATTTCAGTTGTTCAATAGCCACAAACAAGGAATTTTTTGCTATGGCTCTAAAGTTCTCTCACATACAACTCCTCAAATTTTTAATTTAATTTAGAAATTCATTTAATTACTAAAACAAATGCAACAACTTTAAGTTTTGCCATATTTCCGTTATGCACGCAAACCGATATATTCCAACTAAATGAAAGCAACCTGTCCCTATCACACCCGATGACGAATTCAATAAATAATTACAGGGTTGTTGAGAAAAATCTGTGCCACAAAAACGCCGAATCTCATTCTCCGCCACAAGTAGTCAAAGCCCACCTGATCCCTTTCTTTTGAGCGGATGAAACAAATAACAGCCGTCAACCTGACTTTGCCGATTAAGATTTGGAGTTGCCCAGCCCTGTGAGAGCATGGCTCAGAATCTTCCTCAGCCACATCTCTCTTCCAAGGTTTTAAATAGGCTTCCATAAAGTTGTTTATCAAGATTAAACCTCTCCGCCACCTCATGTAGATGGACCCCCAAACTCTATCAGCAAACTAAAGCAAGCTAATCTGAAAGATTCTAATCATAAACCACAAGATCAATGAATGTTAAGAAACCACCACCACTAAAATTCAATCACTATCTGTGGGCATGGTTCTCTCTTCCTGAGTCATTTCTGACAGCGACGCACAAAGCCTAAGTTCAATAAATTGGTTATGTTTGTACTCTTCCGCTTTGCCCCTAGTTATCGTAAGCTAACAGGCTCCGACACAAAATGGGTGTTTGGTTGTCGTCCAAAGTTTCAATCCGCGTCTCCGTTACGTCCTATGTATGGTTTTACCTATTCAACGCTGCTTATGGCACTGGAGTTCAAATCTGCTGTTTAATATTATCGTGTCTTATTGTGTCTAATAAATCTTAACCATTTATTTATGTAGGTTTCACATAAATTCCGCGTAGGTCTCACAAAATAAATGACTGAGATTTCATGAGACAGGATAAGACAGAATAATATTAGACAACACGGCAACGACCGAATATGAAACGGGTCAACAAATTTCTATATAAAAGACTATAACTAAACTTGCAAATGTAAATGAAAAGGAAAATCTTATATTCTAGAAGAGTATTAAAATTGATCACAAATTCAAACTTCAACAGCCAAAAACAGAGATGTGCTGTCACATGCAACGATTGGAAATGAGTAAGTTTACAATCATATTTTCGAACAAAAATCAACTAAGCATCAATACTGTGGTTGTTAGACAAGTCCAATTAAACTTTCTTTTCCCAAAATTAAAAAAAAACCATTAACTCTTGCAGCTAGAATTCGCCAACAGATCATCCACGGCTTCAGATTCTCTTTTCGGTTCCTTCTTATCAGATGGATGATATTTCCTGTGAGAGTCCACAACCACCGCTGAACAACAACCGACACGGACCGTCCGATCCATTCCAGTTCTAGGACATTTGAAAGGCCTATACATTTGGTCAAAACACGTAACTCCTCCGTCACCGCTTGGACCTCCCTCGGAAAATGGCTGTTTCACATTGGCCTAGCATCAATTTGTAACAGTCGATTTGATTAGCTGAAGCTGAAATATGACACGTTGAAGTAGGAAAAAATAAAAGCAGATTAGTAACATACATGGAGAAAAGGGCGAAGATCTGTGGATCTCCGACGCAACGGTTTCATCGAATCGGCATTCATCGATTCCGACAGGGAACCCTCATTGCTCGTTGAAGAACTACACGAAGACGACGATGTTACCGGCGCGGGAGTGACGGACGACCAAGGCACCACCTGATTATCACCTTCTTCGTCGAGATCGCTTTCAAGGTCATTGCCGTCAGAACCGTCGCTCTCTTCTTCCTCTTCATCATCATCTTCTTCTTCTTCTTCGTGCTGTTCCTCACTATTATGTGTACACCGTTCGCAGACGGAGACCGTGCGGCCTAGTTTGACGCCAGTGGCTCTCCACGGAGTGACAGCTTGGCATGTTTGGCAGAGGAGTGCGCGAGAGTGACGCGCCACCAGAAAGTTAGCGTCATGAATTTTGGCGTCACAGTCCCAGCAGAGGCTGGCTTGGTCGGATTCACAGTAGGTTCTCGCGGGAAGCTTGCAGAGCTCGCAAGATTTCATTTTTTCCGATGAAGGAAAGCTGTTAGGATTCTAAGGTTAAAGCTTATACTAATTCAAAAGCTTTTTAAAAAGGTTATCGCTCTCTCTCTCTTACTCTTTCTCCTCGACAAGAAAGAGGAAGAAATAAAAGCGTGGTCGAGCAAGCTCTTGGGTGACATACCGAAACAGTCCTGCTTTTGCTTTCAATTGCAAAATTACCTTACGGGACTCGTCTCATCCTATTTCTGGCGTCTTCCCAGTCAAACTAGCGTCAAAGAGATGTTAATAAATTGGAAAGGGAAATTTCGAAGGCAGTGGGAGCTGGGGGTAATATGGTCCTTCAGATAATTAAAACTGAGCGGTTCTCTGTTTGCTGCTTTGTGCCTTTGGTACTTAATACGCGACGCATGCTCTAGGATATTTTCGTCTATATACGGTGTCGCTTGGAATTTGGAAGAGTGCGGAAGATTCTGATTCGCTGACGTGGCTGAGCTGGTGCCTTTGAGTGAGGCCACGCGGGTTTGCGTCTGATACGGAATACGCCCATGTTGGGCCCCGCATAATTGAAGTGTCATCTTTCGGCCACCGCTCTGGGCTTTTAATTCATCCCGAGGATAAGCATGAATTTTAGTCCACACGCGCTTGCGCTTAGCCACCCACGTTCTTTTTTGTTTCCGAGTCAACTTAAGTCCTTTTAGTCTTATAGTCACTGGTTTAATTAATTAACTTTGAATCTTTTCTTTATTTTTAGATATTTCATTAAAAAAACAGTTTTTTTCTTAATTTTGATTTTGTACTTTAATTTTTAATTATTTATAAAGTTATTTACACAATATTATCAAAAACTTGCCTTTCCTAAAAAATTGCTTTATTAAATAAAAGTAAGGCTACACACTTTTATACCTTTAAAACCTACATTTTAACAAGATTTTTACTGTTATCATCGTAGAAAAAAGTTTTATCCATTTTAATTTATAGTCATGAATGATGTAAGGGATCAATAAGTTAAAGAGTGATAAATATCAAAGTTTATATGGTTGCCAGATATTTAAATAAAGGCTTTTGACACACATTATTTTTAGCGTCCCCTTACCGTAGAGACGGGGGTGGGATGTTACATTATTCCCTCGTAAAGTAGAAAGCTCGAATAAATTAGTTAGAGGAGGGAGACAAAAACAATAGATCCTTCCACAATACAGTCATAATTAGAAGAAACATTAACTCTGTAACAGTCCAGACTACCCACTCACAGATATTGTCCGCTTTAGGTTGTCCTTCGAGCTAAACCCCTCACGGTTTTGCTCTTCCTATCCTTGGGAAGACGTGTCTATGAGGGAGAAGTATCCATACCCTTATAAGG
This sequence comes from Erythroxylum acuminatum, assembly GCA_026284645.1. Taxonomy (NCBI): domain Eukaryota; kingdom Viridiplantae; phylum Streptophyta; class Magnoliopsida; order Malpighiales; family Erythroxylaceae; genus Erythroxylum; species Erythroxylum acuminatum. The sequence goes on along the minus strand of JANKOD010000009.1, from coordinate 2,039,834 downwards.
TATATTTTGTTCTCCTCTCCAATCGTTGTGAGATCTCACACTTTTCACCTCTCTTAGGGCCCAGCCTAGCTGACACAACGGTTCGGTTACTAGCTCTGATACCACTTGTAATAGCCCAAACCACCCATCCACAGATATTGTCCACTTTGGGTTGCCTCTCGGGTCAAACCCCTCACGATTTTGCTCTTCTCACCTTTGGCAAGACGCGTCCAAGAGAGAGAGGTATTCGTACCTTTATAAGGTATACTTCATTCTCCTTTCTAATCGATGTGAGATCTCACAAACTCAGTCATTTTCTTAAAGACTTAAAAGCTACATGCCAAAGTGAGCTAAAAAAAAGGAAGCACAGGGACACTTCAAGTAGGAATGACAATGGACTGATCCATAAACCTAAATTCAGATATTTTTAATGGATCGACCCATGGCCTAAATTAAGCCCCGACTAGTTTAAGGACCAATTTTCTAAGTAAAACGTCATCATTTTGCTTAGAAAAGTTAGGCTTAGGTAACCCAAGCTTGGATTCAACTAAAAAGAAGACGTTATTTTACACTTTTAATTTTTTTAAAAATTAGCGAGACCGCCCCATTGCCATTCCTGACTTCAAAACACTCTTTGGCTCTAAACTTCTTAAAAGTATTCACTCCAAATGATTAAGAATTACATTCCTTAAGACATCAGCTTAGATTTAGTTGAATGCTTAATTGAATCTTTTTTAGATTCGGATATTAAAAATGCCCTCTTTAGTATTAGCTTTAATAAAGCCTTAGGACCATATAGCTTTAATGCCAGGTTCTTCCGAGAAACTTGGCCTCTCTTTGGTAGATCCATCATCAAAAGAATGTGAGAATTCCTTACAAATAGCACTCTTCTCATTAAACTAAACAACACTGGCTTCTGTTTGATTCACGATACCTAATCCTGTATCTCTTGATCATTATTGACTAATCCTTTGCTATAATGTAATTTACAAAAATTATGTTCAAATTGCTTGCTTCTATATTAAAGCTATTTAAATTTTCTACAAGATAGTTAATCCTTGTTAGAGGGCATTCATAATAGGGAGAGCAATAAAGGATAATGTTTTTATTAATCCATGAACTCTTCAGAAGCTATTACAAAGGTAACCACATTTAGTTAAGTTAAATGCCTCAATGTAATTCCATTATCTCCTAATTGCATAAAAGTCAAGAACTTTGGGATTTTCTCATAATTTTATCAGATGGATCTCTCAATGTACTTCCATTATCTCCTATTCTATCATAATTAATAGAGAACAAATTTATTCCTTCAAAGCTTCTAAAGGTCTACTTTAAGGAGATCCTCTATCATCATAGTTATTTACCATATGTATAGAGCTACTCACAAGATTGATTGACCTAAGAAGAAAGAAGGCACGTAGTTTCAAATTCTACTAGGAAGGATTCCATATTTCAAATCCAAACAAAAGCATATTCTTTATCTTTATGGGATGTGAGAACTTGCTCAACTTATTTGCTCCATTACAAAGTTAAATTAGGAGAAGGCTCCTTTTAAATATCTTGGAGTACCTTTTACCACTAATAGATTTTCCTATAGAGATTTCACCCCTTTGATTAAAAAGTTGTAGAGGAGGCTAAATAATTTTTGCAATCATGCTCTATCCATAGGCTTCATCTCATCCAATCAATTCTTAACCACCTTCACTCATACTGTATCTCACATCTCCATTTACCCCTCAACATCACTAAAGCAATTGAGAAGTTTTTAAGAAATTTTCTTTAGTTAGTAAGGGCTCACACTTTTTAAGAGCCAATCTTAATTGCTCTAAGGATTGCAAACTTCACAATTAGGGTAGCCTAGGAATAAAGTCAATTAGAGCGATAAATAAAGTGATGGTGAAGTTTACGTGGAAAATACTAGATGACAAAGATTTAATATGGGTGAATTGGATACGTGCTTATTACTTAAAAGGAATTATCATATGGAATGCCAAACCTAAAACAAAAATTGTTTGGACACTCAGGAAGATGTCGGGGCTTAGGAATATGGTGTATAAAGACTTCAAATGTGCACGGAAAAGAAGCATGGTTCTGGTTTGAAAATTAGTATGAGTTAGGTCCTTTATTCCTACTTCACAATTATAACACTTTATGAACCTTTTTCCCAGAGAACTCTCAAGTGCAAGTGGTTGTTAAGGGAAATAGATGGATCTGTCCTCTCCACTCTAGTAGTATATTCTTTGAAATAAAAGAAAGACTTCCATCTTAAACACCAAACCAAAATATAGTAAGGCATAACTATAAAGTTTTTATAAATTAAAATTACCTTAAAATATTCTTACCTTCAAAACAGAAAGTCTACGAGTCCAAGCTGGTTTAGTCAAAGTCAAATTTCACGTACCCAGCGCACAAGGTTCCCCGCTTTGCAAGGTCTAGGGAGGGTCATAATATACGTAACCTTCCTTTTGTATTTTTACAAAGAGGGTAATTCTGTGAATTGAACTTATGACCTTATGGTCACAATAGAGCAACTTTACTAATTACTCTAAAGCTCTAGAAAGGCATTAATTCTCTAAAATTTCTTACATCTTATGGTTGGCCATATTGGGGAAACTCAAGACTAAATATAAACTCAAACTAGATATACTAGACAAATGTTATGTCTTATGCATCATTGAAGAGGAAACCATTGAGCTTTTGATCTTCAAACGCTCTTTCTTAGCTTCTTCTTGGCTTAAACTCCTTAACCTCTTCAACACTTACTGCAACTATCTAGAATGACTTCATATTATAGATGAGTAAAAACAGGAAAAGATGCAAGGAGGACCTCTTATTTCTCAAGATGGCCTTTAGTTGTTTAGCGTATACGTTATAGATTAAAAGGAATCATATGATCTTTCAGGGTTCTATAATATACATTCTGACCTTTTTTAACAAAACCATGGACTGGATTTGAGAAGTAATGATATTAAAGTCTGAAGACCTCAAGCGTAGAAGGTATATTTATTTAACAAAGAGGCTAATTTAGACCTGCTTCACTTTTAATTTCCTCTTTATACTAGTTTAGGTTTAAATTATGTTTTAGGGCTATGTTTAGACTAGCATTATGCTAAGTCTAACCTTGTTAGTACCCTAGAAGACTCTGCAATTATGATACATAGTTGTTTCATTCCTTTACATGTTATTTCCATTATAATGGTATTCCGTTTTCTAAAATCTCAACTTAAAAAAAAAGTTTATATGATTTATAGGTTGCCAATTACAACATATAATGATGATTATGTTGCAATTATGCATCCCAAATATTTCTTCCAAAAAAGTTTTAAAATGAAACTAAAATTTCTTGTTTCTAAAATATGTGTAACACTTCATATTATATATATTCAATAATTAAGAATAAATAGTAAACAATTAAATGATACATCCTAAACAAATTAAATATATTGTTAATAAACTTATAATGTATACTAATTTAGGTTTTCAATTAGAAAATGCTAAATGGAGTCTTTAAGTTCCCTAACAATTCATGGATCTTTCCAAGTAAGGGAAATTTTAAGGAATGTGATATATAATTAGCGTTAGGTTTTAAGCATAAAGGTCTTAAAGTTGTATTGATGTTAATATTCAACTTAATGTAAGTATAAATGCATTGTAAGGAAAACATGATATGATCTTATCATGTACACAACAATTTTTTTTTCATGATTTTCTATAGTTAAGATCACTTTAATATATACATAATTACTTTGTAAACATAATAAAGCATAAATCATAAATCATACTTTTGTTGTGAAACTTAATTTCTTTTCTTGTAACTCTTTTTGAATTAATAAGTTATGTGAAAAACCATAAAAAATGTTCAGGTGTCTACCCTCTAATACTATCCATATAAATGAATTGAGAGAACTTTACAAATGGTATAGAGAGGAGTATGGTCGGGTTGTCAAAGCCCTCAAAATTAATTCTCATTCTATAAACTTTTGTAATAATCGTGGAACCAGCTCGAGCCCCAAAAGAACTAAACACTATTATATTAATTTCAATTAGCAAAACAAAGTGGGGGATTTATGATTAATTTACTAATAAACTAAATTTAACAAGGAATCGTATTAAATCAACTGTTTATAAAAGCGAGAAATTCAAGAATAATAAACTTTGATTCAAAGGAAAGATCTCATCTAATTGTAACATTGGTCATTGGTCTAAAAAGAATAATTTTCACAATTCAAGCAAGTTAGTCCCAAACATATTAGTATAGCCATAATAAGTTTCAATTTTTCTTAAATTAATTGGTTCAAACAGATCATTCAAACCAAAACTTACCATCAATTGATGGGTATGATAACATTCCTTATCAATTAAATGATCGCAATAAGATTAGTGAAAAATACTATACCCTAAATTAAATAATTAAGATAGCTGCAACTATTCAACTTAGTTTTCTCGTTTCTCATAAGTTAAATATGCATCGTAAATAACCTATTTGCTACTTGTACCAATCCTTCATAACAATTACGGATCATTGAATTCATAGATAACTATAGAATAATCAACATTAAATTAATTTGTCAGGTCAATCAATATTAATTATTTATGAAATATAAGAACACAAAACAAGAAATACTTGAATTAAAACATGAATATAAGTTTAGGACAAAACCTCACAGGGTTACAACTAGAGTTTTGAATCCCTTTGAATCTAAATATTTGAGTTAGCCACACATGACTTTTATTCCAACACAAAAAATAGAAAAAAGATAAAAGATTGACAGAAAACTTAAAACAAACAAAAAGAGAACGCTAGAGAGGTGAAAGACGTGTTTTCCTATTATTTTTCTACTCAAACCATAGTCTCCTTCTATCTTGCAAAAATCCCTATCTAAAACAAATCCAAATCCCTACATAATAGGGATGAAAAGAAGTTTCCTAATTGAGTTCCAACTCTTTAAGTGAATCTAACATTTGTTGTGATCTCGCCTTATGTACTATAGTAATCTATCCAATTTTTCCAAAATTCATGATTTTGACCAATAATGCTCCACTTTGATGCAATCTCTCCTTTTCATGTCCTAAAAAAAACAAACATTCAATTTTCTATTTCCTCTTTTCATATCCAAAAATAAAACAAACTTTAATTTTCGTATTTAAGCACCAAAATATATCCAAAACAAAAGAGATAATTCCAATTAACATAGCAAAATAAGATCTTATTAAATTCCTCCACTCCGGACTCATGCTTGTCCTTAAGCATACATCAATTCAATATATCAATCATCCTCATAATGATCTCTCATCTTCTTTCATGTTATCCAGAACTATCCAAAAGCTAATTCTTGTAAAAGGTTTAGGATAAATTTACAATTGAGGGATAAATTTACAATTGAGAGAATAAGCACTTATAGGACACATTGTTAGAATTAGAGCATAGTATCTCATCAATTCCATCAAAATCAAATGAACTAAGACTTGACAACTCCTCATGGATTTCACTTTATATACTTAAAGTGTTTATGGTTCATTATGCTCTCAATTCAAAGCAAAAGGAGTTATTTCCATAAGCTTTCTTAAGAATCATATCTCCACCACTTAACAAAAATGAACTTAATACATAAATCAAAGGGACTTGATAAGAGTTGTAAGGTGGCTCAGATAAGGTATGACAAAAAGAATTTTTGAGGTTAAATAAATTGAAGGAAATCATACAAACTTACGAAGGAAATCACAAATTGATAAGGGTTGTAACATGGCTTTGAATGCTCTTAGGCTTAAAGCTAACATAAATGTCAAAATGCATCAATTCTTGAACACTTTCATTTAACAAAACCAATGAGATACTTAAAATAATTTAATGAAAACCACTAATCATGCTTGACTCTTTCACGCATTATTTCTTAAACAAAAATTGCATCTAACTTAAGGATTATTTATAAACAACAATCAGAAAAATATGAGACTATTATGAGGAGTAATCAGTATATGAATCATAGTATTTATGAGTTCAAGAACAAATAATAGAATTCACCATAATATATACGCTCGCTCTCCCACACCCAAATCATACATTGTTTCTAATGTATGCACAAGATGCTTCAATGTCACAAAAATAAATCATAGAATAAGATGTACTATGGTGCCGGTGGACATAGAGGTATCAGGTGACACATAACTGAATTGTCTCTTTTGTTTCACAATCTATCACATCCTTTGGCTATTCAAACATGTTTCTAATGAGTACTTGTGGTAGATTCTATGGCGAATTGATCTTGTGCAGTTGGATTTATTGTAGACTTTCCTTTTACTGTTGTTTTAGTAATATTTTTGGAGCTTCACATAATTGTAACAATTATAAACAAAAAACTAATTCAAAAAATAATTAAAACAACCTAATAATAATTGAAATATAAATTAAAATGAAAGAAAATAAAATTAACTAATAAAAATGAAGTAAAAATAAATAGAACATTAAAACAATATTAGTAGGTGTTGATGTGGTCTACGTGGGACGTTGCTGAGTGGCTGGCTGGTTGGAGAAAAATGGGGCTGGGTTAGTGCAAGATGTGGCTGGGTTGGTGCATCTAGTTCTTTGGTGGCTTGCAATGCTGTGAGGCACTGCTGGTGATGTTGCTTGCTTCCACTGGTTGGCTGGGTGTGCGTATAGTGGGGTTGTTATGTTGGAGTTGGGTGGCTTTGGTACTGTTGGTGTATTGCGTGATTGGTTGGAGCTACCTTGTGATGTTGCCTGTTGAAAGAGAAACAAACATATTAGGGTTTTTGTTTTATTGTTATTGTTTTTTAAAATATAAAATTAATTAAGTAATTAAATAATTTTATGTTTTTATTGTACTTTATTGTGATGTTGCCTGTTGAGTAATGACTCTCTTTCACCCAAACTTGTCATGTGAGTTATAGTAATTTCATCATTTAAAATTTTCGAATCTATAAACATCGCTGATAATGATTCCACAACTTCACAAGTTTTATCAACTTGCTCGTGCACTTCAAATTTAACATTAAAGTCTGACTCATCATCAACACTTTCTTCTTTAAAAAGATCCTACACTGATGAATCAACAATATCCATATAGTAAACAAAATGAAATGAATCTACAATATCCTTATGGTAGATAGATTGAAAATCATTAGGGTACCTCATTGCTTCAAAAATATTGAACTTCATTATCTCTTCATCAAACTCAATGGAAAGAGTACCCTCATCCATATTGTTTTTCGTCTTGGTTATCCTCATAAACAACCTTCCCAACAAAATAGAAGTTGAATGTTCAACACTATCTCCATCCATCTTCAAGATAAAAAAATCTACTGGCAATACCAAACCGTTAATTTACACTAAAACATCCTTAATAATACCAATTGGATGCACATAAGAATGATAGCTAGCTGAATATTCACGTTAGTTTCTTGAAAAGAATTCATAATTAAAGCTCTGTAAATTGAGTATGGCATGACATTAATAGATGCACCTAAGTCTAGCATGGCACGCTCAATTTTCTTATTACTAATAACACACGAAAGTGTAAGCATATCTGTATCTTTGCATTTTTCTGGTAATTTTCTATTTATCACAACTAATACATTCTTACCCAAAATTATTCTCTCCTTGTCCTTCAACTTCCTTTTATTTGTGCATAGTTCTTTTAGGAACTTTTTATGTTTCGAAATTTGCTTAATGGCTTCTAAAAGTGGTATGCTGATTTCCACCTTTCTGAAGGTTTCTAGGAAATCTCTTTCATGTTCCTTTTCTTTTGATCTAGCTAAACTACTAGGAAAAGGAGGTACACGTGCATTAATTGATATCAATGAAAATAAATCATCTTTTATCTTTATTGATTCTTATGTAGGAATTTTATCTTTCTTTTCTCCTTCATCTTGCTTTTCTACCTCTATTGGTAAAGAATATCCATTTTGAATTTTCTCACCACTTCTTAAAGTTATTGCACTCACATTCTCCTTAGGATTCACCATTGTTTGGGAGGGTAAATTTCCCTATGCTTGCGCTTCCAATTTAATAATAAGGTGGCTAATTGAGTGATCTGATTTCCTAAGTTCTAAAGGCTAGTTCCTATTGAAATCATTTAGTATCAATAGCAAGTACCTTAACAATTTCATCCAAAGACATATCTAAACTTGAAGATTGCGATTGAGTATATATAAGGGCTTAAGGTTGTCCACTGAAATTGTAAGGTTGATGTCTTTGTTTCCCTCCTTGATTTATATAGCTAAAGTTTGGATGATCCCTCCATCCTGGATTATAATGATTAGAATAAGGGTTATATTTTCATTAAGATTAACCAGGAAATCCTCCTATTGCATTAACTTCTTAAAGGAAGTCTTGCTGTAATGTAGGCTATATATCTATAGGATGTCTAGAGAATGAGCATTACACACTCATGCTGATTGCATTTGACCTACAACTATTTGACGAACTAGAGTAGTTAAATATGAAATTTTATCCTCAAGGTTTGTGTTACTTATCTCATTCATGCACTTAACAACTTCATCCACCCTTTTCCTAAATTAATTGGTTCAAACCCAACATTCAAACCAAAACTTACCGTTAATTGATTGGGTATGATAGCATTCTATATCAATTAAATGATGGCAATAAGCTTAGTGAAAAAGATTAGACCTTAAATTAAATAATTGAAAGGACTGCAACTTAGTTTTCTTGTTTCTCATAAGTTAAATATGCAAAATCATAAATAATTTATTTTCTACTTGTACTAATCCTTTATAACAATTATGAATCATTGAATTCATAGATAGCCATAGAATAATCAACATTAAATTAATTTGTCAGATCAATCAATATTAATTATTCATGAAATATAAGAACACAAAATAAGAAATATTTGAATTAAAACATGAATATAAGTTTAGAACAAAACGTCATAAGGTTACAACTAGAGTTTTGAATCCCTTGGAATTTGAATATTTGAGTTTAGCCACACATAGCTTTTGTTCCAACATAAAAAAAAACACTAATATAAGTTTAGAACAAAACGACATAATGTTACAACTAGAGTTTTGAATCCCTTGGAATCTGAATATTTGAGTTTAGCCACACATAGCTTTTGTTCCAATATAAAAAATAGAAAAAAAGATGAAAGATTGAGAGAAAACTCAAAAGAAACAAAAAGAGAATGTTGGAGAGGTAAAAGACATTTTTTCCTATCATTTTTCTACTCAAACCCTAGTCTCTCTCGATCTTGCAAAAATCCTTATATAAAACAAATCCAAATCCCTACAGAATAGGGATAGAAAGAAGTTTCCTAATTGAGTTTCAACTTTTTAAGTGAATCTAACATAAGTTGTGATGCAAAAACTTTAGATATTGATTGATGTCTATACTAACATTATAAACCTTTACAATGAATTGTGATTCTTAGTATGGAATTAAAGATTTATATTAGTTGAAAAAATCCTAAGCTCAAGTTTCGGTTAATCTTTTGCCCTTTCTTACCTACAAAAGGTCAAGTAGAAAAATTATTTTTAATTTTCATATCATTAATGCAAAAGAAAACTTCCAACTAATTAAAGGAAACAATGATGAGGTAGAAGCTAAAGTTTATTATTGGTGCAAAATAATAAGTTAAAATTTTCCAATATTTTCCATTTCCATTTTGAATATTTTATAGATAAATATTCAAAATGAATGAAAGATTATAGATAACATGTAATGAGTTTAGGCAACTTTTGCTTAGTTAATGATAATAAATTTTATGTCTGATGTTATTTATGATTGAAAAGAATAATATCTGCATTAATTTAAGACTTATCTAATAAGTTTTTTGAAAAATTAAAATGAAAGTTGAGACCAAATTAGAGGATTAAGCATTTGTCAATCTCTTTTTAATATATGCTATTTCTTAATGTATTAGAATAAAGTTATAACAATAGTATATATACATATGGTGTTATTTAATGTGTGAAATGTACAATAGAAAATAATGATACTATAGAGATATTTACATATTTATCAAAGTAAATTAATTATGGAAGTTCAACATTTAAGTAACACCACAAATTCTTTAACGACAATTGTTTAGTGCTAGTAGGCTTCAATTATTTTCGTGTCTTCTTTGATTGATAAATCTATAAAATAGAAAGGCTAGCATTGGTGTTAGAGGTTGTATCAGGTGTAGCCACTTTGATGCTTCTGTTAGTAGAAGTTGTATAAACTGTATATATATTTTTATTTAGAATGTAAATAGTGGATATATGTAATTTGAATATTCTAAATTACTATTTAAGTATGCTTTACATAATATTTTATGTAGGATTTGATGACTTAATAGTATGCATGTTATTTTGTTTTAACGATATTTAAGATTATATTTGTCAAAGTTATTAAATATTAGTATAATTCAAATGATAATATGTCACATAAATTTAACTAAAGAAGCACCTATTGTTTGAGTTTGTAGAGTACTAGATAAGATTATTTATAGTGTGACTTGTCATTGGTCTTTAAAGGGGCTTAAGCAATGGTGATAGTCATTTTACCTTCTACAAGCAAAAGCTTAGTGATATGGTTGACACTTTATTGGTTATCTAACCTGTAAAATGCTTTTTACTAATTTGGTATGTAATAATAGGCTATTCTAACAACTAATAATTTGTTATATAAAATGCATTAATGATTCTAATTTATGACATCTTTCCTTTCTTTTCTCCTCTCTCTCTTTCTATCAACCTGTATCCATCTAAAAACTAAAAGTTCATTTATAATCTGCTTACTTGATTCACTCTTATTTTGTTTTTGATTTCCTCATCTACCTATGTTTCTTTTTCAGAATCATATTCTCTGTCTCTTTAGTTCAAAATTTTCTGCTTTTTACAGTAACTATTTTTTTGTCTACTGTAAAAAGTTAGTCCTTTACCATTTTTAACATAGCATCTCCAACATCCTTGTAAACTCGTCACCTATTCCTTACACCTCCAATTCCTCAGCCTTCTTCCTGTATGTTCCCCCATTGATCATATCCCTGAGCTCTCCCCCCAAACACCTCCCCTAAGCTCTATCCTTGAGTTCTCCTCTTCACCCTTTAGAGGCCTCTTTATTAGGTACCTCCAAGTCATCTCCCTCATTCTTAAATCCCTTACATGTTACCAAAAGGAGCCTCTAACTTAAAGTACTAATAAGAAACATCAGGTGTAAAATAGGGGTGACAACTTGCTAATGTCAAACTTACCTACATTCCTCCTATAAAAATTGATGGTTGTAACTTGGTGCCCTTTATTTAAGTTCTAAAAGATTGAGATTCCAAATAGAACACCTCTTTAGTTTGGTTTCTTCCTTGATAAGAGTCTATCATTTCCATCATTAAATTGGCGGGCACAATAGTCTTAGAAGAAGACAAGACTAAAATAAGTCTTCATTAACAATTATGACATGTTCATTTTTAAGTTCTCTATATAAGTAAGTGTGAAGAGAATTATCAAACAAGGGCCATGACATACCAACATCAAATCTATCTTCTTATAGAAATGGAGATCACGTATGGAGATGGAAAGAGTACAAATGTCAAGCTTTCCTATTTGGATAAATTTTCATTATGTTCCATTAGAATACTGATAAATATTAAGATTAATTTGTTTAGCTAGATTTTTTGGCAAACCTTTATACTTGTAGGAAGAAACTGCCTCTATGAAGTGGATAGTGTATGAGTTTGTTTTGAGTGAGAATGGATCAAGAACTCCTAAATATTATACCAATCTTTAAACTGAAGGAGGATGATAAATTGACATAATCGAAAATAACATTTAGCTACTCATGGAAACCAACCCTAACATATTAGAAAAAATAATAGTGGTAACTGGAAAATTATTTAAGAAAGGAGGCTCAAATGAGCTAATGTGAATCTCAGAGGAGGAGGTTCATATAAATGCAAATAATTGTAGAGAAACTGAGGCATTAATATTTGAAAAGAATACTTGATATTTCCCATGCTTAGAGTGCTATTTCCAATGTCAAGTCTAAATCAAGATTATTTGGCTTAGTAGAATATAGGAAATGAGTTATATCCAATCTATAAAACTTGATTAATGGAACAAGTTTAAGGTTTTCTAATGAAACAAGGCTATAAGATGAAGGATATATAGGACCCCAACTTTTACAACATAGCAAGGATTAGGGGAATTCTAACTTTATGTAGGAAAAACTTGGTAGCTCTTTAAATATAAGCAAAGTGAGTAAATCAACTATTAATTCTAGAGAACAAAATTCATCCTTACAATTAGAAGGAAATTTGGAAGAACGCTAAAGGAAGAGCTTCTCCTTTACCTTGAAGTTAGTCATAACATGGAATATTAAAGGACTTAATTTTCCTTTAAAAAATTAAGTTTCATGACTACTTACTTCAAAATAAGCTCGCTTTGATAGGATTCTTGTAAACCAAACTAAAAGATAAAGTTTGCAACAAAAGAATATGGTTTTTAGGGAAGAAATGATCATTCATATCTAATCACCAACATCTCTTCTATGGAAGAATCATAGTAGCCTATGATCCTAAAATATTTAAATTTTCCTTAGTTATCTTAACTATTCAACTAATCCATGTAGCTATTAAGCTTATACCAATTCCATCCACCATTTGTTTTATTTTTGTTTACATAGTTAATCTAGCTTTTCAAAGATTATCACTTTGGAGAGGCTTGAAAAACATTAACAGTAATATAATCTCCCTTTGGATGATTCTTGGGTATTCCAATATCTTATATCCATCTAAATCTAAAGGAGATATAGTGAAATTCAAGAATCCAACTAATGATTTTAGGAGCTACATTAGACAAATTAGGGTAGGTGACCTACGATTTGATGAGAACTTTTTCACGTGAAGTAATAGACAAAGCAAAAAATGGATAATAAGGAGAAACTTAGATAAGGCTCCAATAAATTAGGAATAGATGGAAAAGTTCCTTGATAGTAGAATTATCTTCTTTATCAATATCTCTTTTGACCATATCCTTATTGAAGTTTATAACTTGAAAGAAGAAACTAAGATAAAATGCTCATTTAGGTTTAATAATCACTTGACCAAATTAGAGGGATTTGAAGATGTTGTAAAAAAATGGAATGGATAAGTACATTTAAGTATTCTGATCATATAAATATATAAAGACACTCTAAAAAGTGAAAAAGGAACTTAAAAAGCTAAATCCGAGCTACATTAACAACACCTATTTAAATGTTAAAAGCTCCAAACTTTCCTCAGCAAGATGCAATAATGATTTGAATTAGGATCCTATCGATGATACCAAGAAAGTAGAAAAGAAACAAGCCTTGGAAGAATACATACAAGCCTTACAAGCTCATAATTCTTTGATGAAATAGAAGTCAAAGATTCAATGGTTCTAAGAGGGTGATAAGATCACAATTTTCTTTCTTAGTGCCATTCTTTCTAGGAGAACTACAAAAAAGATAATATCCTTTGTGAATCACAATAGAGTGAAAGTTTAGAAGCAATAATATATCATTAAAAAGGTGCATATATACTTTTGAGATAATTTATGATCTTATACTAAAAATAGTTCTTCTATGTAGCTCCTTAGGTAATTCATCATATAAACTATGGCAAAACAGCAAGTTGATTTTTTATTAAAGCCATTTAATATTTCCAATATTGAAAAGTCATTATTCTTCTTGAATCTCAATAAGGTCGCTACTCCAGATAGTTTCAATGGTCTTTTTTTTTCCTCCAAAACTCTTAGTAAATAGTTAAGCATAAGGTTTCAAACAATTCTAGAGTTCTTTCAAAAAGTATAATGTTAAAGGAATTGAATAAATCCTACATATTCCCAAAGTTGCAAATCCCACCTCTCTGAATGAGTTCAAATTTATGTATTATTGTAACATTATCTATAAATTAATCTCTAAATTGATAGATTTAAGAATGAATGAGGTAATATCCACACTCATCAATCCATATTAAGGTACATTCATTTAGAGCAGAAAAATAATGGATAACATCCTTTTAACTCAGAAGTTGTTCAAGGGGTACCATATGAAATCAACACTAAAGAGTTATGCAATAAAGGTTGATTTTCATAAAACTTTTAATTCCGTTAGGCGGGACTTTATTATCCATGCTCTTAAAGCGTATAGGTTCTTAACTAAGTTTATAGGTTGGATTGAACAATGCATCACCATAACCACGTTCAAAATACTCATTAATGGAGAACCTGCGGATCTAATTAAAGGGTCTAAAAGGATGAGGTAAAGAGATCCCTTATCTTATTATTTACCTTATGCATTGAAGTATTATAATATGTAGAGCATAATATCATCATCATGACCAAGTTTATTTATCATAATAAATATAAGAGACTGAAGATATTTAACTTATCAATTGTGGATGATTTACTAGTACTTTAAGGAGATGATGTTAATTATGTAAACATCCTGACAAACTATCTCAAAGTATTTAATAAACTTTCAGGATTATCAATTAAAAAGAAACAGATTATTTCTTTCCATTATCAAGGGTTGCTCAACAAGTGGATTAGTTTTCCTCTTTCTCAAGCTTAGCTAATAAGACGCCTCTATTCAAATATTTTAGAATTACTATCTGTATTAAGAGATTTACATATAAAGATTGCAAACCTTTATTTGACTCTATACTTAGAAGAGTTAGTCATTCAAATATGTTTTTCTTATTTGCAGGTTGATTACAACTTATCAACTTAATACTCAACAACATCCGTATGTAATGGAAATTAGATTTGCCTCTCCCCAAGAGGTTAATCCAAGATATAGAGAGATCCACAAAGAAATTCCTATGGTCTGGATCATCCTCAAATGTGACATCAAGTTTGCTTACCAAACAATGAAGCAGGGTTAGATATTGAACCTATCCAGCTAATGAACAAAGTCGTAATAACTAAAGGGATCTATAGAATTTTTAATGATAATTAAGCTACCACTCAAGTTAAAAGGTAAATTTTACAGTTTAGCAATTAGGTTGACATTATTTATAGGGTGGAGTGTTGGCCCATCAAACAGGTGCATATTTATAAGTTAATGGTGGAGAAGATGAGGATGCTCCATTAGATGTGCAACTTTATACAAGAAGAGATAAAGTTAGGAATGTAGTGGTAAAAGACAAGTTAGGGGTGGCTAACATTGATGTTAAGTTAAAGGAGATAGGGCTTAGGTGGTTTAGACATGTTAAAAGGAGACATCCTAACACCCAGTGAGAAGATACGAGAAGATTGTACTTAGGGACTATAAGAGAAGAAGATGAGGACCTAAGAAAAATTGAGGGGAGATGATCAGGTCTAATATGATCCTATTAAAGCTTACCGAGGACTGGATCCTCAATAGGAGACTTTGGCAAACTAGAAAATGGTAGAGGATCTTACATAGAGAGGTTCTTTTCTTTTCATAGGCCTTTTGAACTTTTGCCTTCCTTTTTCTTCCTTTTTCTTGTAATTACCTTGAACACTTGTATTATTAGTATTTATCTTTTAGTTTATTTTTTGATTACATGTTTATTTTATTTGCTTTTTTGTTTTCTTTCTTGTCTGTTTATTTATTTACTTAATTTAATATTTAATTTAATTTATGCAATTATTTATTTATATATTCAATTTTTATTTTTTGTCTTTTCCTCTTTAAATCATTTTCAATATTTTTTTTCTTTCTTTTCTATAGTTCTATTAGAAACATTCTCCCTAATAATTAAAGGTAAGACTGCATACTACTAGACCTCATTAGACCTTACATCTCGGTGAGATTTTTATTGGGATGTTGTTCTTGTTGTTGTTGTATCTGTTCTCTCTTCAGTTGTTCTTTGTGTATGATCCATTAGGTTCTAAATATGATTGGAAATAGATATAAATTACAATTCAGAATAATATTCAGGATTAGATAAATCAAACTTTAGATTTAATTATTTAATTAAAAAATTTACATTCATATGTCAAAGATTAATGTCTAACATCACATTATAAGTATCCATAAATTAGGAATGTCAAAGTAATTTTAACTAACCCTTCTATATATGATTTTTTCTTGCAATTAAATTATTTCATTATACAAGATTCTGATTAGACATAAAACATGAAATTAATGTCTACTCCATTCCAATAATATTATTTCTTTATTGTTAGCAACTAATTATTTTAATAAAATTTGAGAACTATTTTTAGATTTTCATTCCACCTTACACAAGAATTTCCTAAAAGTCAATACTAATTGAGAGCAATAGAGCTTTCTTCTTAATTATTTTAGGATAATGAATCTTATCTTAACGTCTCAACTACTTCATATAATTTATGCCATATCCAATGTCCACCAATCAAATTACCCTTAATTATAATAAGTCATAAGTAGTATTAAAACATAGTAATCCCTATATAAGATTTTTCGAAATCTCAAGTCAAATAAGGATACAATCATCATAATAAGTATTTCAATAAATATACAATTAATATTCCTTATGAAATTCGTATGTTAAGTCAATTCAATGAACTTGTTCTTTAATAAGCACTTACATGTTTGTTTATCTCTATGAGATTGACTACTTCCTTCATAAGAAAGAAGTATAACTTGTTATCTTTCCACTCTATTAATATAAGAATGATTAGGAACAATTTAAAGATAATACATAAATGTCATACCATCATAAGTTCATAATCATTATATAGATATATGGTATAAGATACTTAATTGATTAGCTTAGTACAAGTGAGAGATTATTAGTTTATGCATAACAACTAATCAATTGGTTGTATATTATTGACATAATTAATTAAAGATATTATTTATCCTGTACATATTTTTCAATTAACTTATATACAACCAACAACTTATATTTTTTAATTAACTTATATATAATTAAAATTATATATAGGATAAATAATATCTTTAATTAATTATGTCAAAAATATACAACCAATTGATTAGTTGTTAAACATAAACTAATAATCTCTCACTTGTACTAAACTAATCAATTAAGCATCTTATACTATATATCTATATAATGATTATGCTAGTGTTGGGATAATGGTTTGGTGAGAGAATTAAGGATGGCAATGGGCCAGGATGAGCATGGGTCGGGATCCACTAGCTAGGTTGCCCATGGCCTGGCCAGGTCGTGACTCGATGGACCACGGACAGGTCAGGCCTACCTTATTTTTTAAAAAATTGAAGTTTTTGATAAAACGACATCGTTTTGTACCTTTCCGTCGAGTCAAGAATTCTTAACCTGTGGCTCGGTCAACTTGGGCTAAAGTCAGGTATGGCCGGATGGGTCAAGCCATATTTTCCATCCATAGAGAGAATTCTACAAGACTCTCTTTAGGGAGAACTTGCTTATAACTTTCATCTCAATTATCATCATAATTAAAAGGAATTGCATAAATGCATATTTGGGTCCTTGATGAGACCTTACTCCTTTTACATGCCTAATGACTCTAATATTTCACAGTATATTATTGTATAAACAATGTAAAGAATTATACCAAGTTCATTAAAGAACTTCTTTGATCCAAATAATTATTTCTATTAAATGAAAATAAAGTTATGGTTTGATTAACAGTTGATACTACATTGAAAACTTTTAAACCAAAATAATATCATATAGAGTAAAATACACCTTTATTATGACTTACTTTTTTTAATTTAAAATTAAAATCCGTATAACTTTGAACACAAATATCATCTCATACAAAAATATACCAGATATCTTTAATATTTAATAAGTATCATATATCTTCAATGGTAAACACCTTTAACACATTATTTATATACTTAGATTATAATAGGTAAAAAAATTATTCATCTCTATAGATCTTTATTCTATAAGTTAAGTTGTTATTATTTTATTTGCTATTGAGATTTATCTTTAGACTATCAAATATTCAACACATTGCAACAATGTTGACCTTTGGCTATGAAAAAATTATAGTCAAAGGTACTAAAATTGTTGTTAATAGGAACTAGCGATGATTTAGTTTCATTGCCCAAAATGTCACCAAATACCCGTAGTTGAAAACTATAGGTGACATTTTCTGCTAGTCATCGATAACAATTTTTGCATACACTTTATTTCATAGCAAAAAACTTTTAGCAACATTTTGAGGAATTGTTGCCAATACATTTGGCTACATTTCCGGAAGCGCAGCTAAAATATTTTAGCTACGTTTCTTGGAAAAACGAGGCTTCTTGAAAACAAAAATAAAAGGGAAAATAACGCTAAACAATGAAGACAAAGGCAACTTCATTTTTATGTTAAAAATAACACGATAATGACGTCGTTTGTTGAGGAAAAAATGACATCATTTTGTTAAATCTTGAAGAACTATGGCCAACATTTGGCGATGATTTCAGGAAAACGTTGCTAAATGTAGACCATTGATGACTAATTTAGAGAAACACCACCAAAGGGTTGACGTTTTCTGTTAAAAAGCTATTAGTTGAACGTGTGATTGTATACAATATGTGTTGTGTAAAGCTTCCTCAAATCTTCAAGAGAATGTAGATGAAAATGGAGGTGGTGGCGAGAATCCTAACGGTCCGTACATGATTAAGCAAATCAAAAATTTTGAAACAGTCGTCAATTGCAAAAACAATGCCTGTTCGTTGTGACGATGATGGAGTCATTCAATCAGGTAGGCGTGTGTTCAAATTTGGGTTCTTTATACCGTTTTATTTAACTTTTTAGTTTTTAGGATTTAATTTTTAAAAGGATTATGAAGAAATTAAGGCAATTGTTCTATACTATTTGTTCCTTAGGTGAAAAGTATAGTACGTGTGGTTCATTTAATTTACTGTTCCATACTGCATCTGAGAAGTCGTCAATGATCTTCTCCTAGTTTAGTTAAAGCCAAGAAGTTGTTGGAAGAGGCTGTCAATAAACCAACTACTAAAGGAAGATCTTTATTGATTTTAATTGATGTCTTCAAACATGCAAGGAGCCTTCATGGGAATCCAGACATAGTGAACTCCTTTATCTTATCTACTGAGTCTCATGTCACTTAGAATCCAAAAAAATAATTATTTCTTTTTCTCTTTATTTGTTGTTTTGTTTGTAAGAATTGTTTATGTTATAATTAAAATCTTGTATTACTTACTATATATCATTATATTATATTACTTACCATATATCATTTTTTGTTTTACTATATATCATTATATTTTATTAATTACCATATATCATTATTTATTGCTTTTTCTGTAAGAATCATATATCATTATATTACCAACTTCATGTTAAAACAATTTAAAAATTGTGTAACACCATATAAAATTTTCAAATCATATAATTTAAAAAAGAAAATAAAAAGTATAAATCTATGTAACATTAATTAATTTTTAGTTTATAGTTTCATAAATTATTGAAATGATTTGACATTGTTGTTAGCTAAATTTATTTTAAGACTTAAAATCATTGTCAATAATATTAAATTTGATTTTTATCAATACGATGTTCAGTCACAATCAAGTTAAAGTTAGTGAATTCATAATTATAAATAAAAGAGTTATTTTGTTACTTAAGCATTTAGTGACGATTTCAAAAATCACCACCAAAGGTCACGCATTTTGCAATGATATTACTAAACTGTCACCAAGGATAAGCCTCTTACAATGATTTAGGAAAAGCGTCGCCAAAGGCTTACTATTTGGAACTGATGTTATTGAACTGTAACCAAAAGCTTGCCATTTAGTGATGATTTCATACGTCACCTAATGACAATTGAAAATATGATTCATGCTTCCTATGAACAATTTTTCATTTGTATAAGAGTATAACTATACTCTCGCTAACCTTTCTATAAGCATGATGAATCATCATTCATCTTTAAAACATGCTCTTTAAATTGATCATAAAAGAGAATTTTCATTGTTTCTTAACCTTTTCACTATACATCAGATGTAAAAGACAAAGACATTAATTTCATTTAGGTGTTTTGTTATAAGATTCGAACTATTTCAATCTTCATCATACTTCTACTACTTATCTTCATAAATATTATCATATAAGTTTAAATTGAAATAAATATTATGTTCAAACTCATAACCTTTTATTGTCCAATTGAATTATAAACATATGACATAATATATGCTTCAACTAACTACTATATTCCTAAATTATTATCTTTTTACTTTTCTAAAGTTTTACCATTCCATATCTTATATGAAAACTTGCTAATTGATTTTTATAAACTATGGAACTTAAATTATTATAGTCAGGCATAGTTATGATGAAGATTATACTGTATGACACAATATCGCATACTATAAAATTTCTCCTTTCATAAATCCATACTATTATGGACTTTAATTGTAGAGATGTTTATTAGAGAATCTTATACCATATATATATAATTAAAATTTTAAGTAAAACTAATCTCATCAATCTTATTGACATATTTGAGCATTCTCAATGCTTAATTTCTACCTAGACTTAAATACTTTAAACTCTTTTTAAAAAATTAAATCAATATTTCGTTTTACATATGATTATATCATATAAAGTCATTCTAAATTTAACAAAATACATGTATTCAATTTTTTTATAATTTTTTATTATATCTCATACATAATATGTATAAGATTTAACAATTTAATGCCATAATCATCCCTTCACTAAAGGTTGATTTGGTCATCCTTCAACCTAACATCTTTTATAAGTTTCATAAGATATAAATCAAAAGGCTACAAATATCCTTATATGTAATTTGTGATTCTTATTATGTTTATTTAATCAACGTGACATGGAAAATAGTCTTTGCTAAATAAATTTGCTCTTTTGCCATTTATGTTAAGCATGATTCTCTTTCGATCCAACACATACAAATTATTTGTATAAACTTGGATGAACTACTTTTACTCAACACTTTATTTCTTATCATGCTTTGGACATTATAGTAATATTAAATCCGATTCATATCATATACATAAAAGGATGAATTACAAATATATATGATCTCTAACATATCTAGTATTAGCAAGAAAAGTCAGACAATTATCTCCTTTTAAAAATAATTATTATCTTACTATAGAAAATTCCTTCAATTATGGTCCTTAATTTATTCTTTTAATAAGTTAAGATGAGTAAACTAATTCTTCATAGTACTATACCTTTTTATATCTAATTTATGTAACTATTTACATTGTGTTATCATAATGTTGACATTCATCTTGCATGTTACCTTTAAAGCTTACGACACATTAGTAAAATTTAAATGTCACTATATTTTATCGTCTATATGATATTTACATACTCTTAATTTTTTCATTGAAATACTTACTAGGGATTATAGAAGGATTGCATAATGGATATATAATTTTTTTTTCCTATCTTTGATAACTCTTCTTAAACCTAATTTAAGTTCAAGAAATTTGGTTAAGTAATACTTTAAATCAGTTATACTAAACAAAGGTCATTTACTACTAAAAGCAATATAAATATGAAGAAATCAAGTAATCGATTAAATTCCATGATAATTAAATAAAATTAGAACTTTAATCATGTATTGATTACTTCCATTATTTCATTCAAAATAATAGCCGTCACTACTATTATCATGAAAAGATTACTCTAATCTTTCTAGTGAGTTAGGCTCCTATTTCAATTTAATTGATCTTTAGTTTACCCAATAAATCTACTAAATTTAAATTACATAGATAACATCCTTATCAATAATATGTTAGGTTATAGCTCCGTATTAAAACATATCTTATATGTCATTTCTAACCTTGTCTTTAAATTCATATGGTCATAAGTTTGTTTATTCAAATCATATAAATTTAGAAAAATATAACCCATTTTTATAAAACTTAAATATATTCAAGTTAAAGTGGTTTTGAATTTGTTTAGAAAGCCTGCTAATAAACAAAACCTTGGTTTGTTCTTATTACAATATAAGACAACAATAATATTCTAAACATGTGCTGAATATTTTAATAAAGAAATTTAATTTTTAAATGGTCTCATTAATCACAAAAATAACATGTAAAATGTCATAAATATAAACACACAAATCAATATAAATATAAATATATCAAACATATATAAAACATAGTATTAAACATGAAAATATAATAAAATTATACGCATAAAATATCAACCTTATTGAATATAATTATTGATATAATATTTAAAGTTTAAAATAATATATTAAATTAGTATAGATAATAATCAAATGCCATATAATAAATGATATTATAGTTATTAAAAATATGGGATAAGAATTTTTAATATTTTATTAAAAAATCTGAAAATTGGGGAAAGTGGGAACAAGGATAAAGAGTACGGAGGTAGTAGTTTAATTTGAACAAGGTTAGGAGAGAGACCTCTTAGGATTTACATGTGGCAAAAACCTAGATTTTTTCCATGGCATTGCAAGTAAAACAAACTCGAACGCTCTTTGCGTTCCAACCATACTCAACTCTTTGAAACTTTCAAACCCTAAACTAAACCATCTCCAAATGTGCAGGAAGATTCAATACCAGAAAAGAAACATAGATATGAAGAAAACACCCACCATTATTCCTATGGAAACCAGGTCTGCCAAGCGCAAGAGGGTTTGGTTTTCAGAAACTGAAGGCCAAAATGGGTTTGATAGGATCAGTGACCTCCCTGATTCTGTTCTCCACCATATTCTCTCCCTTCTTCCCATCAAATCCATTGCTCAGACTAGCGTCTTATCGAAACGTTGGAGATCCCTTTGGTCCTCTTTTCCTGACCTTGATTTCACAACCATAAATCCTTTAACGAGTTCTTCCTTAAAGCAGACTGCAAAAAGATCGTCACATTCTTTGTCATTGGACTTCATACCCCATGTTTTGGCTCTACGTGATAAGAATTCTGATCTTAGGACTCTTCGCTTTCGGTCACGTTTGAGCTTTTCGGGTCTCAATGGATTGATTCGTCGTGCAATTAGGCATAATGTACAAGAGCTTGACGTAGAAGTTGCCACTGAGGATTACTTCAATTTCCCTCGTGGTGTTATTGCGAGCGAAACTCTGCGAGTCTTCAAGTTGAAATCTCGTTATCCAGGTTTTAGATTGCTGCCGTCTTGCGTTATGACAGAAGGGTTCAGATCACTCCACACATTATCTCTCTCGCTTGTGATTTTATATGATCAGTCCTCATTGTTTGATCTCTTTACGGAAACATCATTTCCTCGTCTAAAAAAATTGAGTCTTGATGCTTGTTTTGGGCTGAAACAACTCAAGATTGGCTGTCGAGCCTTGGAAGATTTAACTCTGGAGAATTGCTTCCAGTTACATGGTTTGGACATTGCTTGTGCCAAATTGGAAAAGTTCCGAGTTGCGAGCTGTTTCGATGCCTATTGTGGTAAGAGTTGGGTCAAGATTGATGCTCCCAGGCTGAGGACTGTTCTGTGGGAATATAATGCCATTACAGATACAAGTTCTTTACAAAACTTGGACTCCTTGCATGAGGCCTCAATTGGCTTCTTCATTCTTCATGACGATGTAAGTCTGGAAAAGCTCCGAAGTGTTTGCGATCTTTTGTCTGGACTTTCTCATGTCCAAAGTTTGACGTTAGAAAGCCAGAGCATCGAGGTATGTCATCTCTATCAATTCAACGATTTCCTTCTACAATTTCCCGCAGAATATAGTATAGGCAGTAGAATTTGTAAAACACTTGATCAGTGATAATGTCATAGAAAATCATTTCTTTCTCTTATACTTAATTTCATGATACAGTGAATATAACTCTATTCTATTTTATTCTATGTATGCAATAAGATAGTCATGACTAGCATGCTCTTACTCCAACAGATATTGTCAAAGATCATCAACTTGGCGCATCTTCTCCAACCGTTTGATAACCTCAAATATTTGGAGTTGCACACCAGTTTCAACAGAAACAATGTTCCAGGATTAGCATTACTGTTTAGAAGCTCTCCAGTATTGCAGACACTCATTCTTAAGATCATCAACAATTACAAGACAGAGAGGCGGGTAAGTATCTTAGAGTTTAGTTGATGTAACTGAGAAACTTATTTGTGACTTACAATAACATCAACCACATATCTCACTGTTTTTCAGCTATGGAACAGAGATTTGTGGGATGTATCTACGTGCGAGGAAGAGCAATACTGGGAATCTCAAATACAAACGTTAAAACCATTCTTAAACCACCTCAAGGTTGTAAAAATTCATGGGTTTTTAGATTGTGAGAATGAAGTTAGTCTAGCAAAATTTTTGCTCAAGCATGGGAAAGACTTAGAAGAGATGACTCTTTGCACAGCTCCCTGCAATGAGAGAGATCTTCGACGTCAAAAAGTTAGGTCTCAAATGATGGGATTTTCATGGGCTTCTTCTAATGCTAAGATCGCATTTCAATGATGATCTTGTGATCAAATCCTTTAGTGCTTTGTTTATAGAACCATAATTACAGTACTTTCTTTAATCTCTAGGTGAAGTGGTTATGTTCTATAAAATTCGTCAGTAGTGCAGTTTTAGTCATCTAGCTTGGCTGAGCCTCAAAGGGCGCAGCGATCTAAGATTACTGTCAATGTGATATGGCCGTGAGCAAGTTTTGGGTCGTGTAAGTTTATTGGTTCTTTGGAGCTATACCAAATCAGCGAATGGATTTTAAATATTAGATTATAGATGTTAAGATAAGGAAATATGGAAATAATCATAATTTAAGATCTATGCATGTTTTCAATATTTTTGTACAGCAAGCAAGATAAGGATGAAACTTGTTGATAATACCCGAGTGTCCCGTATTAAAAAAAGAGAGAAAAGAAGACTAGCATATAAGCCTAGTGGGCTACTCTATCTGTTGCCAATTAGTTTTTAGAATGAAACCTCACTTAAACTTGTGTGTGATTTAACTTTTCTTCTTGTGTGGGCCCGTAGGCTCGTTGCAAATTTCACAAAACTCTCCTTTTATGTTGGAAGATATTTGAGAAATTGGAGGATATGTTTGAATTTTACGTCAAAAGCTTGCTAAAACTAAAGGGTTTAGTACTATAATGAGAACGTGTATTCGTGATGTCAATGGATATATGGCACATTGTACTCCTAAAAATAATAGAGAAAGAAACACATTTTTTTTTTGGTACAGAAAAAACCAAAAGGAAGCAGTAAAAAGAAACTCAACCCCGTAAATACAAGGTGCCAGTTGCATCTTTCAGCAGCAGAAGAGAAACAGAAGCTTGTGGCAATTCCAGCACAAGATTGTCAATAATCTGAGAACGTCCCCCGAGCTTGGCTAGATGATCGGCAACTGAATTCCCTTCATGGTGCAAATGGGCCATTTTCACACACCAATCTCTTTGCAACAAAATTTGGATGTCATAGCTAATTTTGGAATGACAGTGTGTTACCCAATTCCTTCCTTCCGAAAGCGATTATCCCAAGCTAAAGTCAAACCTCTTTTGATAGTTAGAAGTTCAGCCTCCATATTTGACCTAAACCCAATTCATTATGAAAAACGAAGCAACCAGAGAAAGAAACACATTACTTTACCCTAGTTGGTCTTTTGTTGTTTACATAATGTAAAGTGAAGCTTATTAGGCTTGTCGTTCATATACCCAAATAAACTTCATATCGTGTTGTAGGTCTTCACTCTAGTTATTCTTGTTCCCTGGAAACTTGACTACTTGCCCTTACTTGCACAAAATTTTATTTTATTTTTAATGTTATCTTTACTCGCGAGAATGATAGGAAGATTATTTAACAGTATTATATTTTATTTGATTATTATGCATGGTAATGGATTGGAATGGACTAAATTTTCTGAAAAGAACTAAATTTGACTTTAAAACTCATCATATTTGGACTGTCTATAGGAAAAAAAAAATATGAATTTCAATAGGGCTTTTCAAGCTTTTTTCATATTTTTCTTACATTTTTTGAGACGAGTTTTGATCAAGTTCAGGCCAAACTAAGTTGAGTATTTCAGAGCAGATTCTAATTCAAATTCTAATCAACTCAAAGTTTGTTTGTCAATTTCAAGTTTGGCCCAAACCAAAATTCCAAATCTAATTACTACATAAAAGATGCAATATAATTAGTTTTCACAATCTAAATGATAATAAAATGAGCTTGAATAAGTAACGATTTCTTTGGCATTATCAAATGATTTAACCTCTTTTAATTCTTATTTATGATTATGATAATTGTGAAAAAAATACTTAAGAAGGTGGTAAATTAAGTTAATTTTTTTAGTTTTAAAACATTAAAATTTTTTATACAAGTTGGTAAGGTATGTTTCATGAAGATGTCGTATGAGAGGAAAGATGGAACCAAAGGCTATGTACAAATAAACTCCAAGGTAAGTACTGAATTTCAAACAATTCAATGACAAAAGATCATTTAGGGGAAGGAAGGCGATATTAAAATGAAAGAAAAAATATTTTTAAATTTTATAATTACTATGAGATTATACTTGTGATATTTATATTATATTTATGTATGATTCATAAATTCTTCCAAGTTAGTGGTTTATTAAGATTAGATATTAATAAAATAAAAAGACTAGCATATATTATATTTCTTCCTTATAAAAAGAATTTGTTGATCTCATAAACTAAAGTACAGAGATGTTTAAACGCACATGTGAGTGTTTATTAGAGTGTAAGTCCATTAAGGTAATTCAACATGAGAATTCTATATAGAACATTTCTTTCATGTATATGGAAATGCTTATTGTGATAATTGTATAAAGGTTGACTTTTGATCTTTAAAGTATGTCATATAAGAATCATTATATTTTAATACTAATTATGAAATATACCAATTAAAGGTACCTTAATTGATAATTATTGGATATGAAATGAATTATATAGTAGTAGTTGATTGAATAATATATGATATATCATCCTAAAATAATTACGGAGAATGTTTTACTATTGATTCGTAAAATGCTTGGCCAAGGTAAAATGACGCTTTATAAATAGCTTACAAATGTCATTAATTCAATTAACAACTAATAGTGGAGAACAAATATGATTGGACTAAAAAAGAGTAGACATGTATTACATGCTTTGGAACATTGTATAATAAAAGGATTGAATTATATGAAAAAATTCGTGCACGGAAAGGTTACCGAAAACTACTTTGACATTTCTAGGTATTTAAGTGGTTATGATGCGTTGCTATACACCAATTTTAATCTATGATTATAAATTATTTAATTAGAGAATTAAGATAAATTGAAGATAAATTAAAAGGAGTTTTATTTTATTTAATTCTTATGAATTAAAATTAGAATTATAATTTATAATCATTATCAACATATTTAAAAATCTAATGGGTCCCACATATAGAATAGGTTGAAGAGAGCAAAGATATTTTGTAATCAAGTTGGACCTGATTGTAAAGTTTGAGAAACTTTATAATTAAGTATGAGATATTTAATAAATAAGGATCAACATGAGATATTAGATCCTATTTGGGTATAATTGGTATTTAATTAAAATTATTTGTAATTCTAATTAAAGTTTATTTGAAATTAGAATTTAATTTCAATTAAATTACTAAAACATCATAAACTTATTATAAATAAGATTAAGCTCTAATGGAACTAACACTTCTTGCTTGACATTCTTTGTAAGAGTGACAAAGTTCTCTTAACTTATTATGTGAATACTGTTAAAGGTCGGACACCTGTGCGGTTACAACGGCTGAAATAAACCGATTTCAGAAATAATTCGAGGGATACGATAAGAAAATAATCAAGTTTCGGAATAAGATAAGAATTATCATTCATGCTTTATTATGATTTATGTATTAATCATTTTATAGAGTTAAAGTGAACTTGGTTTGCAAAAAATTAAAATATAAAAAAGTTTCATAATTAATCCGTTACGGTTATGATCAGGTCTGTCTTGATTTCCCAACAAGAACAAAATGGAGATCGCAAGAAAAACAAAGGTACAAAGACGAAACAAAAAATGTGCATAGTTGCAAAAAAAAAGATGGGGAAAAAGAATATAGAAAAGGAAGATTAGGTTTTTTCTTTTAAATTTATTATTTTCATATTAATTAAATTAATTTATTATGTAAACGATTAATTCTACTACATTTAAGATTTTTTAATAATTAACTCTTAATTTAAATTTTTTCTAGCTTGTTGTTTTCCATAGCTCTCCGTTTAAAGATTTATTCCTAATTTCACTTGGACTAAGTCCTTCAAAGCGTTTCAAGTTTCCTGCATGTGATACGACAGAACTGGAGCAAAATCAACTGATAACTTCTGCTTAACATTATGTTACAAGTTACAGTTAGAACTTGTCAAGTCGATTGTATTTTAAGTTACATGTATGATGCATCAGCGTAAACTACGTTCAAATTTTCAAGCCAAAGCCACCTCTTGAGTAAGCGTGTTCCTGTCTCTTTCAACTAAAATTTATCATACTGGAAGAAGTTTGCAGCGGAACTAGACCCGAATCACCAAAAATCCCCACAAGAACAAACTCCATCCTTAAAATGATGAAACCGATTTTTATCTCTCACAACTATTTCCCTATTCACAAGCTTTGAGATAAACTTGGTGGCTTCATGACAATTGATGCATGCACGAAGATTTTTTGCTATCCTAAGGGTAGTTCCAGGGGGAGTATTTATAATCCCGTAGGCAATTGCTAGCCTCTCACTATGATTGCAAAGCATCTCCTCTGTTTCTTCATCGATCAGATCATGCAAAATAGAATCTTTGTCTGGAATGAATCCAGCTTCCTTCAACCTTCTTTCTAAATTCTCAACCTCCTCAGATATTTCTTTGAATCTTGGATGGGACTTGTCCCCAACTCGAAATGCTTGAAGCTTTCCATCAATCTCAATCGAACTATAACTGAGGTCCTTACTCAGACCTTTCTCCTTCATCAACTCTCGCAGGTTGGCAACATGATGCCACATGCGAGCTGAGGCATAGAGATTGGATAACTGAACATAGTGGCCTATGTTATAGGGATCCAACGAGAAAAGCTTTTCAGCACTATACTCTCCCAGGGACACACGGCGATGAATTTTGCAAGCACTCAGAAGAGCTCCCCACACACTTACACCTGGTTCGATTGGCATTTCCCGGATAAAGTTATAAGCTCGATCTAACTGGCCTGTACGCCCAAGAAGATCAACCACACTGGCGTAATGTTGTTGTTGTGGTTCAATCCCAAAGTCTCTCATGCAGTTGAAAAGATCCCATCCTTCTTCTACAAGTCCTGAATGGTTGCAAGCTGTTAGCAAGCCAATGAAGGTGACATCATTGGCACATACTCCAGCTTGTGTCATTGCGTGGAAAAGTTTAATGGATTCCTGTCCTTGGCCATGCAATCCATACCCTACAATCATTGCAGTCCACAGGACAACATCTTTGTCCAGTGTTCTTTCAAAGACAAGGCGGGCCAAATCTACCCGTCCGCATTTTGCATACATATCAATGAGTGCAGTGTTAACGTAAACTTCATTCCGCAACTCACTACTGTTGACATAATCATCCATCCATCGTGCAAGTTCAACAGAACCCACCTGCCCACAGGCTGAAATACTAGATGTCAGAGTAATAGTGTCTGGCCTTATCTTCCTACTTATCATTTGACGGAATAACTCGATAGCTTCTTCAGCATACCCATTTTTTGAATAACCGGAGATCATTGTATTCCACAAAATCAAATCCGGAACCTCCGTCTGATTGAAAAACCACTTAGCAATCATGACTTGCCCGCATTTTGCATACATGGCTGTCAGTGAAACAAGCAAATCGGGTTCACGTTCAAAACCCATTTTAATCACACAACCATGAACAGATTTCCCATGTTTCAAGTCCTCTATATCGGTATATGCTCTGAGAACACTCACTAGAGCTATCCAATCAGGCTTCATACTCATTTTTCTCATCTGACAAAAAATTCTCAATGCTTCAAGAGGTTTCCCGTTTTGTGCATACCCAGAAATAATCGAAGTCCAAGAAACAATCGTCCTGTTGTATAACCTATCAAAAACAAGATTAGCTTGCACGAGACGACCACATTTAGAATAAAATGCAACTAGACTATTTTGCACAACAACGTCTGATCCAAACCCAAGCCTAAATACCTGCCCATGTACTCGCCGACCCACTTCAAATGCCTGCAATGCACTGCAAGCCTTGAGGACAAGAGGGAAAGTAAAGGCGTCAGAATTCACCCTCAGTCCCTGCATTCTCGCATACAATTGAAGAGCAGCCGTATACAAACCATGCCTGGAGTAGCACCTAATTATCGCATTCCACAGGAACACATTTGGCTGAGGAAACTCGTCAAACACTCTGCGCGCATATCTTATTTCTCCGAGATTTGTAACTCTATTGATAATTTTTCCAATTAAAAAACCACTAAACTGCAATCCAATGACTAACAAACGCGCATAAATTTGATTCAACTGAGTTTCACGCGTCGAATGATCAATAAGAGACGCGTACGACGACTCACGACTGATGCTGCCAAACAGTTCTTCACTCTCGGAGAAGGTGTTAAACTGGAAAGCAAAAGTAGAATAACGATAGTAGTCCTGAACCAATCTCGACGACACTAAAACTAAAACTAGTTGTCGAATTTTGGTGGAGGAAAAGGGAAAGCAGATAGAAGAAGTGGAAGAGAAGAGAGAAGACAAGCCGAGTGCCATGTGGCAGTGGCTGTCTAGGAAAAACCTCCTCCTTATAATAAGGGCCTTAAACGACGTCGAAGTCTCAAAGATTTGTCGTGCTCTGCTCCACTCCGCCCATTGCTGCCTTTTAGCATATAGTTTTAGGTTGTTTTAAAATTGTTTTTTTTTAATAAGAAAAATAAATTAATGAAACAAAATATGTACGAAGAGTTCTCAGACAAGTGTCACTGAAGACACAACTAGCTAAAAAAAATTAACAACTAGTCTTAGGATAGTCCAAGATAAAATTTAAGGACTCAGTAGCTATAGAAGAAGCAATCCTACACCCATTCAACATCAGATACACAAAGAAACGCAGCCAAATAATACCCAAGCATTTATAATTTAAGTGGAGAGCCTAACTAAGAAATTCCAAACCCCGAATAAGCAAGCCAAAGAGAAACTGAAGTGAAAAGAACAACCTTGGCCTCAGAATGGCCAAGGAGAAAGCTGTCACCGAGAAGTAACTGTACTGCACCTCCAAGGGTAGGCATGGCAAGACATGGTCTATCCAATGAGAACCGCGAATGCTATGACCTGGAAAAGACTGAGCAATTAACCTGCAAAAGTAAGCGAAGAACTAAACTAGAAAATTACCTCCTCTCGGTGTATAAGCTGAGAAGTTCCCTAACGTAGGAGATTATTCCAGAATGCACTCTCTCCTCAGCCATGGCTTCATTCTTGAAAGTTCTGGCATTTTGTTCAGTCCATATATGGTAAACAGTGGTGGAGAGCAAAAGAGGGAAGTGAGTAATGGCTTATACTCTAGTACTGGAAACAGTTCTAAATCAGGAAAGGATAGTTCAAAGGTTAGAATGGTTGAAAGTGAGCAAGTTGAAGTGGGAGAGGCAATGGTCCCAAATAGTTTTTAAGAAGGGGCATTCAAAAAATAAGTAGTCTATGGATTCATTTGCTGAGAGGCACAGGGAACAATGGTTAGAAATATAGAGATATGAAAGTTTGTCCCGGGTTGGAAGCTTCTGCAGGAAAGCAAGCCATAATGTAAAGAAGCAACGAGGTTTACTATATTTAGACCATACCAGCTTGTACCAAGGGACAACTGGTAAAGGAGGTTGCAATAAATGATAGGCAGACACATTGGTATATCGCTTGGTAGGGCTAACTAACCATTCCAGACAGTCAGGTAAGGAGCTATTGGGGAAATACGCAGGTGGATCAAGGTGTCTAAGGAGGTCCATGGAAACCTCACTCTGGCTCCAGGTATCATTAATTATTACGTCAGAAACACGTGTTGTGAGCGGAAGCTCCGAACTATTAATCTCTCTTGGTGTAGACAAGGTCATCAGAATACCACGCGGGTGCCAAGGATCCTGCCAGAAAAGAGTAGAAATACCGTTTCCAAACCTAAATCTGAATTGATGGCACAACTTGTTCCTAACTGTTAAGATCTTTCTCCAACTCCACGAACTATTATAGGTAGGCTGAGCACTCCAAAAATTTTTCCTTCGCAATATAATTGTATGAACCCACTTCACCCAAAAAGCTTCCCTATCTTCAAACAAATTCCAAATCCGTTTGCCTAACAGAACATGATTCCAAGTAGTCAAGTGTTTAACTCCTAAGCTCCCTTCCTTTTTAGGACGACAGATGTCACTCCACTTCACCTTAGACGAAAAAATGTCTTTCACTTTATTAATCAAAATAAAGTTTGTACAAAAGTGCTAAAGATAATTGCCTTTAGAGCACGACTCTAACAATCTCCCACTTGCACTAAAACTAATCGCCTTTGTATCTAATACAATAGACGAGTACACTACAATCAAATTTCATTTGAGGGAGTGGCTTAGTCAAAGGATCAGCGATGTTCTGATCTGTGGGCGCTCCCTCTATCTTCACATCACCTCTATCAATTATCTTCCTGATTAGGTGATATCTCCTGAGTACGTGCTTGGACCTCTAATGAGACCTTGGTTCCTTGGTCGAGCAATAGCCCCATTGTTGTCACAGTATAACAGTATCGGGTCTACAATGCTCAAAACCACTCCAAGTTCCATAACAAACTTCTTGATCCAAACAGCTTCTTTTTGTTGCTTCTGCAGCTGCAATGTACTATGACTTGGTCGTTGAATCTATAGTCGTCTTTTGTTTGGAACTCTTATAATTGACTGCTCCGCCATTCATTTTGAAAACAAAACCTAACTAGGATTTGGAGTCATCCTGGTCAGATTGAAAACTGGCATCTGTATGTCCGCTCACTATGAGATATCCATTTCTATATATCAAGAACACATCCTTAGTCCTCAAGTACTTTAGGATATTCTTGATATTCATCCAGTGACACTCACCAGGATCTGATTGATATCTGCTCGTAACACTTAGAGCATACGATATATCGAGTCTTGTACATAACATAGCATACATGATTGATGCTATTGCCGAAGCATATGGGATCATACTCATACAAGTCCTCTTATCTTGCATCTTTCGAGAGTTTTATCCCATGTGTCATAGGAAGAAACCCTCTCCTGGACTACTCCATGCTAAACCTCTTTAGCACTTTATTTATGTATGTAAGCTGTGAAAGACTTAGCAACTTCCTTGATCTATCTCTATAGATCTTTATTCCCAATATATAAGTTGCTTCTCTAAGGCCTTTCATGGAAAAATTCTGGGACAACCAAATTTTTACTGATTGCAAACTTGAGACATCATTTCCTATTAATAATATGTCATTCACATATAACACAAGGAATATTATAGTACTCCCACTAACCTTTTTGTAGACACAAGGTTTATCCGGATTTTATGAGAAACCAAACTCTTTGATTGTCTCATCAAATTGGATGTTCCAACTCCTGGATGCTTGCTTCAATATATAAATTGATTTACGAAGTTTGCATACCTTTTTGCCATCTTTAGATATGAAGCCCTCAGGTTGTATCATATACACATCCTCAACTAAGTTTCCATTTAAGAAAGTCCTCTTCACATCCATTTGTCATATCTCATAATCATAATGAGCAGCAATGGCTAAAAGTATTCTAATGGATTTAAGCATGGCTACGGGGCTAAATGTATCGTCAAGTCAACTCCTTGTCTTTAACCATATCCTTTAACGACTAGCCTCGCTTTATAGGTAATCACATTACCATCCATGTCGATTTTCTTCCTGAAAATCCACTTGCACCTTATGGTTTTAGCCCTTTAGGTGGGTTAACTAAAGTCTATACTTGGTTTTCAAACATGGAATCCATTTTCGGACTTCATGGCTTGAAAGAATTTTTCAGATTTTGAACTCTTCAGAGCCTCTTCACAAGATGTAAGCTCATTGTCCTCTATGAGCAATACGTCATTTTGTTCATTTACGAGAAATCCATATCTATATGGAACATTGCATATCTTACTTGACATACGAACATTTTTGTGTCAGAAGGTTCAACTGTTGTCTTACCTCTGTGAACAACAATTTCAGGTTTAGGCAGTTGATTTGCGTCTGTTTGAGCGTCATGAACTTCATCAAGTTCAACTTTGCTCTCACTGTCTTCTCTTAGAAGAAATTCTTTCTCTAAAAAGATAGCACGCTTTAAGACAAACACCTTTTGCTCTAAAGCATTATAGAACTGATATCTAATTGTTTCCTTAGGATATCCAACAAACAGACACTTATCAGATTTCGTTTCAAGCTTGTCTGATTGAATCTGTTTCACGTAAGTCGAACAACCCCAGACTTTCATATAAGAAAGATAGGGTTTTTTATTAGTCCATATCTCATATAGAGTAACTTCAACTGCTTTTGAATGGACTCTGTTTATCACATAAACAGCAGTCTCGAGTGCATAACCCCAAAAGGATTTCGGTAGATCTGCTAAGCCCATCATTAACCTTACCATGTCCAACAAAGTTCGATTTCTTCTTTCAACTACACCATTATGTTGCGGTGTGTAACGTGGAGTCCATTGTGATACAATCCCGTTATCCCCGAGATAAGTTAGAAATTTCTTGTTCAAGTATTCACCACCTCTATCTAATCGAAGTGTATTGATACTTCTACCCAGTTATTTCTCTACTTCATGTCTAAATTGTTTGACATTTCAAATGCTTCAGACTTGTATCTCACTAGATACACATGTTGGATCGGAAAAAGAAAGCATGCCTTATTTGGAGAAACAGTAGATTTCAAAACTTTTAAGAAATCAATTTGCAGCGGAAGCAACATATCCAAAACATCATGCCAATCCATACATGATATGGTATAAGGATAATAAAAACATGAACAAGATGAAGAGAATTACCGACTCCTTTGCTACAGCTTTAAATCCTCGCTGCGCTATCCTCTCCTTCTTCTTGTATCCAAATCCTTTGCTTTTGAATCTTTTCCTTTAGCAATCTATCTTCTTCCTTGTTGTTGTATCCTCAACCAATTTGATTTACCTCTTGTTCTTCAAGGACAACTAGGTTAACAAAATCCTTTGGTGGGAAAGGAGAAGAAATATTTGGAGGAGATTTTCTTAGAAGAAGATGAACCAAAAATGAAACTCTTTCACTTAGGAATTTCGGTTCTACCTTGCATGAAAGGAGAGAGGGTTTCAAGAACATGCAAGATCACTTCCTAACACCTCAATTTCGGTTATGCATGAATGGAAGAAGAGAGAGGCATCCAATGCATCACTTCTTTCATTAATCAATCATAAAGTA
>JANKOD010000009.1:1962004-1980570 GCA_026284645.1 Erythroxylum acuminatum | reverse complement strand
TTTCTTAACAGAGGTATCCCGTCTTAAGCCTAGTTTTCTCTCTGCATTCTAAACACCCCACCTTCACCAAAAGACTAACTTGAGCGTCGGAGGGGCTATTCGGGACCGCACCCCCGACGTGCCTTTCTTCGTTTTGCAGGTGTTTCTACGTAAAGATCATCACAGGAGATAGCCAATCGATGGATCCATGCGGCAACGCACCGTTCGGCCAGAATCCGGCTGAACCAAATACACTTGAATATGATTTGTTTATTGGAATTTTTAAATATTTTTTGGTGGTTAGTAATTACGAGTTTTGTAAAGTTAAGAGTAAGAAAATCAAATTTGATATAAATCAAAGAAAATAAAGAAAATTAGTAAAAGATCTAGTTAAATAAATTGGAATCCAATAAAAAAAAGAGTCTTTAGTTTTATGTATTAGGTTTGTGATGGGGCAGCCTCGGAAAGTTATTATAAATAACTGCTAAAGTTTCCTACTACATGCTTAAATAAGTTAGTAGACATATAGATTCTTTGACCTATTGAAAGGTTTACACATTAAAAAGCATGCAAAAAAACTTAAAGGGTATGGTTGAGTGGCAAGGGACTCATCTACCCTTAACTAAAGATTAGAAGTTCGATCCTATGAAGCAGCTTTAACTCTTTGAGCTAGCTGTCCCACCTTGTGAGGTGCCTTCCCATCAGTGAGAGGATTAATCACTGGGTCCGCCGATGGATCCATAGCTTGTTTAACGATAAATGGATAGTAAAATAGGTAATTTTCAGATTATTTCTATTTATATAAATTCATGGTTGATCATGGGCAAATAATTAAAGTTTGTGTTATATTTAACACATATATCAGAGCAGTTCTATGATTGTTTGAATTTGAACGGACTTGACAGAAAAAATGGGAGAAAATAGAGTTTGGATTATTTTCTAACAAAAAGTCACAAAAATCAAGTGAATATCACCAAAAATAATGGTCAAAATTTGCTTTTTCCAACGATTGGAAAGAACACGCTAGGACCTCCAACGTTTAATGTGTGCGTCAAACAATCGGTGCATACAATTCACCAGCACTGGACACATGTGTTATGACACAGTTACCATAAGATGTTGGGAACATCTGTGCATCAGGCGTGTGTGCCATACATGTTATAAGGCGATTGTAACATCTAAAGAGCATGAAAAAATATGTCATATGCGTCATAAAGGTGTCTGTGCATCTAAGCACATCTAGCACATGAACAACATATCAACTATCAAGGCTGTTCCTAATATTTTATAAGTTCTAGATAAAGTAAAAAAAAACTATTTTTGCCCATTATTAGGCCCTCATAAAAAATAAAAATAAGTAAAATACGAGCTCTTTTTATTGTTCTTTATGAGGTCAAAAGTATCCCTTATTTTATTTTATTTTATTTTTTACGAGGATAAAAATATATTTATTTTATCATTTTTGAGGATGTGCCCTAAGCAGGTGCCCGTCCTACCCTTACCCAAGACCGGCCTGCAACATATGTCAAGAAGGAAAATGCACGCTTGTATGCATTAAGCACATCTTATGCATCCAGTAAAGTGTGAGGCTCACGTATGTAGTGCACTCACCATCTAACCGTATGCAATTTTGACATCAACACGCTTAAAATGTTTCCTCAAGTAATTTCAGGACATATTTGGGTCAAGTGAATTCATAAAGTAATTTTTTAAAAAGTTTTTATGTAAAGTTAACTCCATAAAGGATTAAATAAAGTTAACAAAGCCAAAGTTATGTCAATTTTTATGCAATTAACTTGAAATATATGAGATTCATGTTGGTATGTTATCTCATACGATTGATTTACTGTTATGTACTACATGATTATCATTTTAATAAGAATTTTTTGTGATGAATTCTTAAATAGAATTGTTAATAATAGTTTACAGTACTATTATATGACATGAGAAAGTGCATGAGGATTTTGCATTGATTAGTGATAAGTTGTAGTATATTTATGCCCATACAGGTAAATGTAATGCTTATGAACTAGTTTAAGTACTAATGAGAATGTAGTCGCTATAGTGAATTTTCAAGTTAGTATTTGAATTGTTTTATTTGCATGTTAGGAGATGTCTCTGGTCTTATATTTGGTTATTCTTCTCATAGGCATTGAACTTACATAAGAATTTAATATGTGTATAAAGGCCTATACAACCTAGGAAAGTTCAGTTAGAATGTGTTACTTGACTATAAAGAGATTGAACCTAGAGCATATGCTAAGTGGACTTCTAAAAATCAATATAGCTAGAGATTTTCTCAACAATATGTCTTAAAGGTACAAGGTATCTTCAAATATTGAAATAGTTATCAAAATGAAAAAAAAAACTATATTATGTGAGATACATTGGAGTAAGGGGAGTAAGGGAATACATCATTAGGATGGTTCACCTCTAAAGTAAGTTAAAGGCTTTAAAAATTTTATTAGTCTATAATTAGGTGTTTATAAAAATTAACAATTTTTCTAACCAACGAACTTAATTTAACAACAACTAGTGTGTGTGTGTGTGTGTGTGAATAAATGGATTGTTTAACATAAACTAATCAAACAATATAATAATAATTTAAAAAGGATATGGAAGGGATAATACAAATCGATTCATAGTGGTTCAACAAACAAACAACCCTTACCTACATCCACTCCCAAGACTCTTATTATAATTCTACTTCAGTTCTTTTTTCAAGGTGAAAAATAACCTTTGTACAATCTTTCTTGGTAAAGAGGAACCCTTGGGAATGGCAATAGGCTGGGCCGAGTTTGGGTTGCCTTGCTCAGCTCGTTTTATCATTTTTAAAAAAATTTTAGAAAACGTCATTTTGTCACTTTCGGTTGGCAGGCTAGGCCTGGTCCATAGCCCTAGCTCGCATGCGACCCATAGTTCGATCAAGTCAAGAAGCCTCGACCTGTGGCCCAATCAACTTGGGCTAGCAATCCCGGGCTGGATTGCCATCCTTAGGAACCCTTCATACAATCTTCTTCTAAGATAAAGAGCAACCTTAATCCTACTACTACTAAGTACAATATTCAACAACTCAATAAAGGATTAAAACTCAAAATTATCTTACTTATTCATTTAATAATTCCAAACAAGCTCACTCACATAAATATGAGGTAATGCTGCTCAAATGATTGAAAAATACTTAAAAATGTGTATAAAATACACCTAAATGTTTCTTTATGCTAAAACT
The DNA here is from genome assembly GCA_026284645.1 of Erythroxylum acuminatum. Lineage (NCBI taxonomy): Eukaryota > Viridiplantae > Streptophyta > Magnoliopsida > Malpighiales > Erythroxylaceae > Erythroxylum > Erythroxylum acuminatum. The sequence goes on along the minus strand of JANKOD010000009.1, from coordinate 1,977,362 downwards.
AATGAGAAAACACTTACTTATAATGTTTTGGGATTATTCCTAGTCGTTGGAGCTAGAACTAGTAGTTATAACGGTTATATGTAGAGTAATGCTACATTAGCCGACCAGTACATATTAAAGACATCAAATTCACTGGCCATTAGAACATTGGTGACATATTGGTTAACGAATACACCTGTTGGTCTACCAATGTTCTAATGGCAGTATGACATATTGGTTAACCAATACATTAATTAATGTTATAGCAAACTTATGGTACATCAAATTCAATAACTTCAACCTATATTGGTCAACCACTAACTCATATAGGCTAACCAATCACTCCAAAAACATTATCTTAATAACATTAAATGCTTAAAATTAGTTTGTTTGATCCAATTATGATTTAAACACTTCCAAAAATATTTCCTAAAGAGTGCTTGAAATATTAAGAGATTTTTTATTAAAATCAAAAGCTTCAATGGCTTTTGATGAACGTAAAGACTCACGCAATAAAGTGAAATGAAAATTTTATGCATGGTAAGCCATCAAATTAACAAAGTGACATTACAATTAACATTAGAAACTAAAGAGTGACCTTGATAAACTTTGAACTTATTTTGTTCTTAGTTTGATCTTCATTTCAGCATTTGTAAACTTCAACTTCTCTTTTTTAACTTCATAAGCTATCTTCTTGAATTTATGACTTGATTTTTTTCTTATATTCCTTTTTATCAAAATAATAAACTCATTAGTAGTAATTATGTTTTTTTGTCATTAAGCTGTCGATTAGTATCTCCTTTGTTTTAAATTTTTTTATTCTTGATGCTTTTATAGTGCATCAAGCTCTAAATACTCTTTCTTCAAAGTTTGTTTTTCGAGTTACTATATACAATTCTCAAGATGAGGCTTAGGATATAAAGTCTCTGATTATCTTATGTTGATGAGGAGGAGAAGATGAAAATACCAATCAAACAAATTTGATAGCAACCAAAGGTAAAGCAAAGGTCAAGCCTAATAAATTCAAAGGAAAGTGTTCTAATTTCCTCCACCTAAAGATATTGGTTAGTGTAGTACAATTAAGAGTCATGAGGACGTCGTGAGGAGTATGAGTATAAGATGTTTCTTCTGTAAAAAGAAGCGATATAAGAAGTTAAATTGCCAAAGATACAAAAACTGGATGGAAAGATAAGAATTGTCAGGTAACTTCTTGGCTTATATGAGATATGAATCTAATATTACTATAGCCACATCAAAGGCTTGGTGCCTAAATAGTAGAGCTTCTAACCATATTGCCTTTACAATGTAGGGATTCATACAAAAAATAAAACTGAATAGGGAGTAGACAAAACTAGTCATGGGAAATAATGAAGAAGTCAATGTTGTCTCATTGGAGATGTTTGTTTGAACCTAAATATAAGATTCAAACTTGTATTGTATAACGTTTTCTATATATTCTTTTTTAGGCATAATTTGATTTTTGTTTTTATTTTGGATAAAAAGGGTTATAGTTTTGTAATTGAAAATCATGTTGTAGAGTTATCTTTCAATGCAAAATATGTGGGTACAACCTTCTTATCATATGGTTTATATATAATTTGTCTAACTTTTGATGAGATATATGCTTTTTCATATATTGATGAACATGTTACTAGTAAAAAGCCTCTGATAAAGAAAAAATTCAAATATGTTGTGACAGAGGTTAGGCGACATTTTTAAATATAAGAGTTGAAATATTGATAAAGGATAACATTCTTCTAGCTTTAGATTTTAACTATCTAGAAACATGTGTTAATTATTGTAGGAGAAAGTTGACCAAAATAAAGAAAACGGGGTCAAATAATACTTTTAGCCTTTTATAAATTATACATACCGACACATGTGACCTCTACACATCTATAATATGTAACTCAAGATTTTTTTACATTTATCAATTCCTATTCCTATTAGGCTTATATGTTTATACTTAGAAAAAGTTTGAAGTTCTTGATGAATTTAAAATCTTTAAAACTAAGGTTGAGAACCAATTAAGAAAGTCAGATCAAGATTATTAAATCTAACCATGGAGGAAAGTAACATATAGATATGGGGATTTTATATTAGAAAAGGGTATGTTTGCCAAGTAATTAGAATCCTACGGAATAGTGATTCAATTCACTATGTTAAGTATTCTTGAGCAAAATGGTGTGACTGAAAGATGAAATCACACTTTCAATGATATGACGAGATTCATGCAAGCAAGATTAACCTACCAGATTATCTTTGAGGTGAGGCTATAAAGAATGCTATATATATATATATGCTTAATAAGATTTTGAGCAAATCAATATTGAAGATACCTTTTAAAATATAAAAGGGTGGCAACCTGGCCTTACACATCTGCATATATAAGGTTACCCTATTGAGGTGTGTTTAAATAATTCTAATGAGGATAAACTGCATTCGTGTTTTACTTGTTATTATTTTATAAAATATCTTAACCACTTTAAATGATATGGATATTACTGTAAAAAAGGAGGATCCAGAATAGTAGAAATACAAGCAGCTAAGTTTTTAGAACACAATATTTATTATGAGGGTAGTACTTCTCATTCAATCAAAACTAGTAGATATGGATCTACGTACCTATACCAATACAAGTTTAGGAATCCATATAGGTATAGACTAAAGTTCCTGAGGTATATAATCATGTTGAACTAGTTTAGTTAAGAAGATCCCCTTGAATGAGGAGACTTGTGATATCATTTTGTTACATAGTCTATTTGGTGAATAAGACTATGATATTGGACATATAGTGTATCCAATTACTTTTACATAAGTTATTTTTAGACCTCATGCACACTTATAGTTGGAAACTATAAGGGACGGAATGCAATCTATAAAACATATCAAGTATGGGAGCTTATGGATTTACCTTATAAATGTAAGCTTGTTGGCTATAAATTTGTTTATAAGACCAAAAAGGACCCATAGGATAAGGTTAAGTAGTTTAAGGTCATGTTGGTTGCCATAGGATTCACTCAAAGAGAAGGTATTAACTTTAATGTCACCTTTTCTCATGTGTCTTCCAAGGATGTGTTTAGAATGATTGTGGTAATTTTAAGAGGGCTATATAAAGCTATTCAAGATCATAATAAGATTAATATGGTTTGTAAATTGTGGAAATCCATTTATGGTTTAGAATAATCTTCCACAATGGTATCTAAAGTTTGAAGAGGTTATTATCTCATATACCTTTGTGAAAAATAAAGTTTAAAGGTTCTTATATTACAAGGTAAGGGGAAGTAAGGTTATCTTTCTACTCTTATATGTAGATGATATCTTACTTGCATCAAATGACTTAATCATGTTGTATAAAGTTAAACAACTTTTGGCCAAGCATTTTGATATGGAGGATCTTAACAAAGCATCTTTTATCCTAGGTATTTAGGTTCATTAAGACAAGTCTTAAAACTTATTAAGTCTCTCACAAAGTGTATACATTAAGTGTGTATTTCAAAAGTTTAATATTGTTGATTGTAAACTTGTTGCAACATCTATCTACCAAGTGAGAGGTCATCTTTAGCATAGTTTCTAAAGAATGATATTAAGAGAGAGGCTATAGCAAATTTCCCTTATTATAGTGTAATAGGAGCCTAATATATACTCAGATATGCACTAGACCCTATATTGCATTCATTGTTAAACTGTTTGGTAGATATTTGGCTAACCTAGGAATAAACCACTGGAATGGAGTAAAATGATTTTTACGGTACCTTAATGGAACTAAAGATTATATGTTGGTATTTAGGAAATTCAACATTTTAGACTTTGTCTGTTATACATATTTAGATTTTGTCATGTGTTTAGATGACTAGTGGTCCACATCAAGGTACATTTTTATGTTGATAAATGGTGTTATCTCATGGAAGAGTGTTAAAAAGATACCAGTGACTTCTTCAACTATGTATGTTGAGTTTGTGGCATGTTATGAGGCTATTTCACAGGCATTTTGGTTCAAAAATTTGATTTTGAGTTGTTTGTGATTGATTCAGTTGTTAGATCCATTAAGTTGTATTGTAATAATCTTTCTTCTATATTACTTAGTAAAAACAATAAAAATATCACATAGCCTAAGCATTTAAAGGTCAAGTATTTAACCATCAAAGAATTGGTACATAAGGGTGACATTGTAGTGGAGAATATTGAGACTGAGCATATATTGGCTGATCCTTTCCCTAAAAGACTTTATCCATATATATATATATATATATATATAGTACGAGTTTGTTGAGATCCTTAGACACTATTAGTTAGGCATTATTTTATTTTGTTCTTGATATAATTGTATTGATTTCATGTATTATGATAGTACTTTTTTATTTATATATTGTTGATCATCATTTTATTCTCAGTCATTCATTTTATTATATATTTTCATAATATAGGTGAAAGTCTTAAAAATTGTGAGTGTATATATATATATAGTATGAGTTTGTTGAGATCCTTGGACACTATTATTTAGGGATTATTTTATTTTGCTCTTGATATAATTGTATTGATTTCATGTATTATGATAGTACTTTTTATTTATATATTGTTGATCATCATTTTATTCTCAGTCTTTCATTTTATTATGTATTGTCATAATATAGGTGACAGTATTAAAACTTATGTCTCTTAAGCATTTTAATGGTCATTGGGTATATATATAGATAGATCATGATTCTATGTCTCCGTGACATATATAGATGTTTTATGAAACCTATGGATTTACAAGACATAGTGGGTATAAGTGTTTAATCCCTTATAATTTTTCTCTAATGCAGGTTAGCATTCAATGAGAGAAAACAAATTTTTATGTTATAGTTTAACATGAAGTTAAGAGAAATTGAGACCTACATAAGGAACATTGATACATTTTAGATTATATAGGTATCATTGTAGTTTTTCATACTTTATTTTCTCATTCATGTCAATAAGGTAATAGATATGCATGATTGTATTGGTTTCATGACATATATGAAATATACATTTGATATTTTCTGGTATTAAAAGCCTTACAAGATCAAGTGATGGACTTTGATTTTTAAATTGAATGTTTTTCGCTAGTTAATCATTACATTGATTTTCTTAGCCAATTTTACTATTTTTTTACTTTTAATATAACTACTGTAATTAATATTTATCTTAGGGGAGAATGTTGGAAATTTTAAATTCCTTTTTAGATAATTATTAATTACGATTTTGTAAAATTAAGCCTAACAAAATCAAATTTGAACCAAATTAAAGATAATAAAAAAACCCAATAAAGGATCTGGTTAAATGAATTAAAGTTTATTGAGAAAAATGAGTCCTTATCAATATGAGTCTATTATTTATTAGATTTGTGATAGAGAGGCTCAATAAGATTACTATAAATAGTTACTAAAGTATAATATTGTTTGCTTAAATAAGTTTGTAGACATATAAATTCTCTGACATATTAATAAGTTTACACACCGAAATAGGCATATAAAGAAGTTACTATTATAAAAAATATACAAGTTTCAGAAAATTTGATGAAAAGTTGCAATTGGTTATTCATTAGTCAAGGAGCTTATTCAAATAATCCAACAATTTGTTCAAGTTAATCCTTAGCTTGTTCATGGGAAATGGACAACAAAACATATAATAATTTTTTGCATCATCTCCTTTTACACAACAAACAGACCTGACCCTACACGGGTTGCCTAGGCCCTAGGCCCAACCGAGAGTGACAAAGTGACACTATTTTTTGAAATTTTTTTAAAAATAAATCGTTTTGTCATCGAAACGACACTAGTTTTTTAACTTTTTATTCTTCAACCAATAAATTAAAATTTTAGTTATATTATTATATTTTTAATAATAGAGTTATTAAAATCTTAATTTTTTAATTTTTAATAATATGTTTTAAGTAATGAATAATTAATTTAATTCATTTTCACTGAAAAATAAATACAAATTATAAAATTTTATTTTAGATTCTAAAATATGATAGTAAATCAATTCCCAGTACTTTTTAGTTTTAATTTTTACGTAGAAGATGAACCAAACTCACTAAACGATTTCAGTGTTTAGATAAGAATGCATGCTGCGAATGCTTTCATTTCAGAAGCCCAAAATAAAAAATAGCATGCGGAATTATATTCATGACCCATCAAACTACAGGTCAGACTATTTAGAAAGCCCATTTTGTGTTATATTACAATTCAAGATTAAAAAAATGAATCTATCTTTAAGATTTTTATGAAAATTTAAATAATTTTTATAATTTACAAATTTATAAATTATTGCTGTTCATCTATAAAAACAACTTTTACAAATATAATAGAGTTAAATTCCACAAAAAGCAAAAATAAAAATTATTTATATAATTTTAACAATTAATTTATAAAATTATTCATATGAAACACATCCGTCGTATAGTTTAAACCCCTTTGTTCCAACTATATTTTTGGTTTTATGTTTTTGTTTTCAAATTTAGTAAAAAAAAAGTTTGTTTAAGTTTTTTTTTCTGTTTTAGTTTTGCTTTCCTCCGGCTCTTGAATTTTATGAAAACTATAAAAAGTGATTTTTGTATTCTGTCTGTAGTCTTTTTCATAATTGATTTACTATTAACTAAATATATATTATTTAATATATTAATTATCAATAAGAATTATGAATAATTTATTTTTACTTAATAATTTATTTAATTTCTGTAATTGAATTGAATTAAATTAATATATTAATAAATATTGATCATTTATTAATAAATATTAGGTAAGAGATTAAAATAAATTTAATTAATTAAAAATAATTTATCTTTAAATTTTATCTCATATGTAATTATCATCAGTACTAAAAATATAATTACTTTAACATTTATAAGCAAACATGATTTTGTTTTTATTTGAAAGAAAAATAAAAACTTAAAATATAAAAAAAAAACCAAAAACCACAACAGAAACATAGAAATGAAACCAAATGGCTGCTTAAATTTTTGCTTAGAATCAAATTAACAAGTTGTCTTGTAAAGCACTAAAATATAAAGGAAAAGATCTTCATTTGGTTATGGACAAAGATTTGAAAATTGTTATCACGGGAAGACTAAACAAGGAAGAAATGGAAACCAAAGAAGATGATAAAACTACTCTGCTAGGCTTAGGGTTTAAAATCTTTAGCTATACTAAAAAACGAACAATAACTATAAGAATAATCACAGACTCTGCTTGAGTGATTGCAGGCAGTGATAGAGCTAAGTTACACTTCACTTTCAAGTTATGCAATACATACAAACTGGAGGAATTGATAAAAATCATCACACTACCTTCTACATTCAAAATTTGACTTTTGCAGCTACTGCAACTTCTCTTTGTAAAAATCTATTCATCAGGTTCATGTTGACATCCAACAAAAGTCTTAAATCAAACTATGCTGCATTGATAGTTGCAACTGATGGAAATGGATCGTCATATATCAACATAGTTTGATCAACTTCAACAAATAGCAAAATTCCCTTGTTAATGTAATCTTGAATTATATTATTAAATTCCACAGCATGAATTTATTGGGTGACTCCATGTATTGTGGTACTTGCAATAATCCCTTCCTCTGATTTCTTAATTTATGATAATTCTATGCTCTGATAGTGTAAAGTAATAAATTTTCCTGTAATAAAAATTAAAAAATTTCCTTCATTTTGTAGGTGTCAAAAGTGTATTGAATTTGAGTAGTTAGTTTCTTTTGACTTCAAGAGATTTTTTTTTCTAGAGAGAGGAGAATACAATTTCCAAAGATATTAGCTTCAACCATTATCAAATCATATAAATTCGTTTCCATATAATAAGTACCAACTAAACTATTTTATGATATCCTTCTTCCCTAAGAAGTTCTTCATATTTAGTAACTTTTACTATCATTTCATAGAAATCATGAAATTTCGTACCTTGGAATCATTTTTGAAGTTAAATATCAAGACCCCTTTGAACTAATATACTTAGTCTATGGGAGTGTGATCTAACATCAATTTCTCACTTCTTAAATAGGTGATGAACATGTCTATAATCTTGTCACTTTTCTTAATAACTCTAGGCAATTCAACTACAGTGACTTTAGTTTTAGTTTTAAGAAATTGAGTATGAAACAATCCCTCCCTTTGAGCCCATGAAGGGATAGAATTCTTAGGCAATAAAGCATGCTAGAAGAAGGTTATGCTTGCTAATGAATTTAGGAACATTTTAAGTTTGAAATTATTAAAATTTTCATAGTTAGCCCATTCTCTACTCTAAATGGTGAATTAGCAATGCGCTCAATGGCTGATCGACCATCTTCATAAGAAAATAAATTAAATTCATAAATTTTATTACCACTGGGATAAAGATTCTCATAGTCAATATGCTCTGGATAAGGATTACAGAATTTTAGAGGAATAAGTTCCTTTAAACCAGGCCCATACAATTCTTGAGTACCTTCTCTACAACTTCCATATGAACTTATAGTCCCACTTATAGAGGGGAAATAACATGATTGCAATTTATAATTATAAGGTTGCCCCCTAAATTGTAATATGGTTAATTAGCTTTGCTTTCAAACCAAATCCTTATATGTCAAAAGCTTGGAGCCTGATAACCTTTAGACCATTTCCAAAATTTAATGTGCATAGGGGCATTAGGAGTTTCTGATGCAGAACCCCTGGATCTAGACACGAAATACCCAAAATGAATTGAATTGCGCACAAGTGTGACTTCCTGTATCTCGAATCCTATGGAACTCTTGGTTAACTTGTGACCAAAAACACCAATAATTGAGCGGACCCCCTACGAAACCCCTAGAAGACGGACTCCTAGAAACGTCGATAACTGGAAACAAAGTTTGAAGGCATGCAACTCCGTGGGATTTGAAAAGTAACAAACTCCAAAAACCAACAAGAGAAGAATCACTCAACTCTCAAAATTTGCATCTCACAAATTTAAAAAGAAACAAAAATACTCAATTTATTCAATCTGCCCCCCATGTTTAAACAATGATGCCTATTTATAGGCAAGGTAAAAGAGGAGTTGTAAACTAAACGAACTCCTAATAATAATCTAGTAAAAGAAAAGATAAAAACAATCTAACCAATAGAAATTACTTAAAACTCATATATGATGTGTATCAACCAATGAGAATTAAGTAATGACTCAAATAATAATCAACTAAGTGATAAATACAAATAATTGCTAAAGATTGGCATTGCCGATCAATCTAATCTCCATGGTAGATAGAAGATAATTAGGAATTATCTTATTTGACGGATGGTGATAGGAATTATCCCTTGTTGCAAACTCTTATTTAAGTTCATCGAATGTAGACATCCCCAAATTTGTAGTAAATATGGGTTCTTCTTCAACAATATGGGCTGCTACTATCATTGGCCTTTTCCCAAAATTCCGAGATGAGTCCAACGAGCTTCATTCTTGTGCCTCGAATTCTCACGATCACCATAAGCTATCTTCAATTCGTTAGAGATGAACTCTTGAACAAAAGTATTCAATTTGATCTTCATATGTCGCGCCTTGCTCCTAGTTATCGGGCCATTCGGAAAAACGACACCTTGAGTGTCACCACCTTGGTTCGTATCATTCTCCCCCTCTTCAAAAGGATTCGTCCTCGAATCCGAACCTGCGTCAAATTCAAAAGGGGAAAGATCAGAAACATTAAAAGTAGCACTAACACTATACTCACCTGGCAGATCAATGCGATAAGCATTGTCATTATTTTCTCAAGGACTTGGAATGGTCCATCTCCTCTCGCATCTAGTTTATTCTTTCTCTGAGAAGGAAATCGTTCCTTCCGCATATGCACCCATACCCAGTCACCGGGCTCAAACAAGACTTGCTTGCGCCCTTTATTAGCTCGAAGTGCATTGGACTCATTCTTTTTCTCAATAGCTTTTCGAGCCTTCTCATGGATCACTTTTACCAATTTTGCTTTCCTTTCACCATCTAAATTAGTTAACTCGTTTAAAGGTAAAGGAATTAAATCCAACACAGTAAGAGGGTTAAAACCATAAACAATTTCGAATGGACTAAAACCTGTGGAAGAATGAATGGAGCGGTTATAAGCAAATTCAACAAAAGGTAACCAATCCTCCCAAGATTTTATGTTCTTACCCACTATGGCTCGAAGTAAAGCTCCTAGAACTCTGTTGACCACCTCAGTTTGGCCATCGGTTTGTGGATGGCAAGTAGTGGAGTAGAGTAGTTTGGTGCCTAACTTACCCCATAATACCTTCCAAAAATGGCTAAGGAACTTAGCATCTCTGTCAGAAACGATTGTCTTTGGAATACCATGAAGTCGCACGACATCACGAAAGAATAAATCTGCTACATGTGTAGCATCATCAGCTTTATGGCATGGGATAAAGTGTGCCATCTTGGAAAACCTATCAACCACAACAAAAATGCTATCTCGTCCTCTTTTTTTCCTTGGTAAACCTAAAATAAAGTCCATCGAAATGTCAGTCTAAGGTGAATTAGGAACAGGAAGAGGTGTATATAAACCATGTGGCATCACTTTTGACTTAGCCTGTTTACATGAAATACAAGTAGAACAAACTTTTTCCACCAATTTTCGCATTTTAGGCCAGTAAAAATGTTCATGCAAAATTTCATAAGTCTTCGTGATACCAAAATGACCCATGAGACTACCACTATGGGCCTCTCTAACCAATAATTCTCGCATGGAACAATTAGGTAAGCACAACTTATTCTTTCGAAATAAATATCCCTCGTGTTTATAAAACTTATCAAAAGCACCAAGTTCACATGCTTCGAAAATGCCAGAAAAATCAGAATCAGTGGCATACAAGTCCTTAATATACTCAAATCCCAATAATTTCGCATTCAAAGTAGTGAGAAGAGTATACCTTCGTGATAATGCATCAGCGACAACATTTTCCTTACCTTGTTTATACTTTATCACGTATGGAAAGGACTCTATGAATTCGACCCACCGTGCATGACGTTTGTTCAACTTACCTTGTCCTTTTAGGTATTTGAGTGATTCATGGTCAGTGTGAACCACAAACTCTTCTGGCAAAAGGTAATGTTGCCAAACCTCCAAAGCTCGTACCAATGCAAGCAATTCCTTGTCATAGGTCGAATAGTTCAATTGGGGTCCATTGAGCTTTTCACTAAAATATGCACATGGCTTGTTGTCTTGCATTAGAATTGCCCCAATTCCTACACCAGAAGCATCACACTCTATTTCAAACATTTTATCAAAGTTAGGTAAAACAAGAATAGGAGCATTGCACAATTTATTTTTAAGTGCATTAAATGCTAATTCTTGTTTATCATTCCAATGAAAAGAAACATCCTTTTTTATAAGATCAGTCAAAGGAGAAGCAATTGTGGAAAAGTTACGAACAAACCTGCGGTAGAAACCTGCTAAACCAAGAAAAGACCTTACCTCAGAGGCAGTTTTAGGGATAGGTCATTCTCTAATGGCTTTGACCTTCTCCTCATCCACATGAATTCCTGAAGAACTTATGACAAAACCTAAAAAAACAAGCTTATCCATACAAAAGATGCATTTTTCAATATTAGCAAAAAGTTGTTCTTGTCGTAACACATTTAGTACTGATTTTATATGCTCAACATGATCATTCAAAGTTTTATTGTAAATCAGTATGTCATCAAAATACACAACGACAAATTTTCCCAAAAAAGGTCTAAGTATGTGGTTCATTAATCTCATGAATGTGCTAGGAGCATTAGTTAAACCAAATAGCATGACTAACCACTCATATAGGCCATACTTAGTCTTAAAAGCAGTTTTCCATTCATCACCTTCTTTCATTCTTATTTGGTGGTAACCACTTTTTAAGTCAATTTTAAAGAAAACGCATGCACCATTAAGTTCATCCAACATATCGTCTAACCTGGGGATTGGATGTCTATACTTTACCGTAATCTTGTTGACTGCACGACAATCAACACATATTCTCCACGAACCATCTTTCTTTGGCACAAGAAGTACTGGAACTGCACAAGGGCTTAGACTCTCACGAATCAACCCTTTCGCTAAGATATCTTCAACTTGTTTTTGCAATTCCTTAGTTTCTTCTGGATTGCTTCTGTAAGCTGGTCTATTCGGAATGCTCGCCCCAGGCACAAAGTCAATTTGATGTTCGATGCCACGCAAAGGGGGTAAACCCTTAGGCATTTCGGTAGGAAAGACGTCATCAAAATCCTGCAAAAGATCAACAAAGCAGCTAGGCAAACTTTGGTTAGTATTAGTCAAAACGAAATTTTCCCTGAATCGAATAATGACACAAGACTGTTTTGTACAAAGAGCAAACTTTATATCTCGAAATCTAGCAAATAAACTCACTTTCTCATTTCGTGATGTGTGTGTGCAAGCACTCACTGAAGATGGGCCTGTAATTTAGCTTTTATTACTATGGGCCTCTTTACTCTCTGCCTTTTGTAAAGACTTTACCTTACTCCCCTTACCCATCTCACTAGCAATTTTGATCTGATCATTATAGACTTCTTGAGGAGGAAGTAGTGCCAAAGTAAACTTCTTTCCATGGAACACCAATGTATATTGGTTAAGGAAACCATCATGATGCACTCATTGATTGAACTGCCATGGGCGACCAAGCAAGATATGCCCAGCTTGCATTGGCACAACATCACACAAAGCTTTATCAGAGTATCGTCCAATGGAAAATGAAATCAAGCATTGTTTAGATACTTTTACTTTCCCACTGTCATTAAGCCATTGCAAGCAGTATGGCCTGGGATGCTTCACACAAGGTAGGCCAAGTTTCTCAATAAGAGAAGAACTCACCACATTGGTACAACTACCACTGTCAATGATCAACGAACTAGGTTATCCTCCAATCAAACACCTAGTGTGGAAGATGTTATCTCTTTGGTCTTTCCCTTCGTCTTTGACTTGGGCCTTTAAAGCTCTTCGAGCAACAAGAGCTCTCTCGCCATACTCTAAGTATTCTTCATACTCATCAATGTCATTCTCATCATCATCTATCAAATGAGGCATGTCATCCTCTTTATCAGTCTCAAAGTCAATCTCGCCATCTTCTCGGATTATTAGAGACTTTTTATTAGGGCATTCTCTAGCATAGTGACCCCTTCCTTGGCATTTGTAGCAAGAAATGTCTTTGGGTTGCTTAGGAGCACTGGGAGAGGATGAAGAAGATGCAACTTTAGTAGTAGAAGTAGAACCTTTAGATGAATAAGGCATACCTCTGCCCGTGGGGTAGTCTCGAGGCTTATTTGGTTTGAACCTTGCATCTCTCCCATTCCATAACCTATCATCTCGTTTTGGCCAATTTCCTCTCCAAGGAGGATTTGAGACAGTGTTAGCACCCCTTGGTGCTCCTCTCTGTCGCAACTGCTTCTCAATTGTGAGTGCAGTTTGAAGCATTTCTTGAACATCCAAGTAATGATGCAACTCTACTCGGTTTGCAATTTCGGGTTTTAGGCCTGCAAGGAATCTAGCCATAGTTACCTTAGGTTCTTCGACAAGGTTGGCTCGAATCTGAATAGTCTCCATCTCTTTATAATAATCATCAACAGATCGGTTTCCTTGCACAAGAAACTGGAGCCGTTGGTGGAGTTCCCGATAATAGTATGGTGGCACAAATCGTTTTCGCAAGATACGCTTCATTTCGACCCAAGTGTCAATAGGCCTCTCTCGATAAAGAGTCCTGCTTTTGCACAACTGATTCCACCATGTTAACGCATAATCAATGAACTCAGCGACAACATAGGTTACCTTTTTCTCATCTATGTAGTTGTAGCAAGCAAAGACTGCTTCCATCTTTTCCTCCCAATCTAAGTAAACATCAGGATCATTCTTCCCTGAGAAAGAAGGAAATTTTGGTTTGGGGGAATCATTGCTGCGCTCTTTCCGTACCCTAGGCATATACTCGGACTCAACGTCATCACCTGAAACGTGACCATCATTAACCTCCCTTCGTTTAGAAGTTTGGTCCGTCGATCTCGTTTGGCTTGCAAAAGTTGCATTCAACTTCTAGTAATTATCGGAAATGGATCTCTCTTGTCTAGTAAGGGCTTGAGTAAGAAACTCCCTTTGCTTTTTCAACATTGTACCGATCTTATCTTCGAGCTCCCTTTGTTTAGTGTACAAGTGTTGCACTTCGTTTTGTAAGGTCTCGAGCAACTAAGGACTGGACTCTGTTGTAGGATCAATCTCATCATTTTTACCGACTTTTGTAGCAGCAGATCTAGTCATCATGGAGGATCTGTAAAAACTCAAAAGGGAAAATAATAATAATAATAATAATAATAACAAGAACCTCACTCGTTAGCTCTCAAAAATAACACTTTAAATGATTCAAAACTTGTAAAAATCGTTGGAGAAGGGTTACTAATCAAGACGAAGGATGTGAGTTGCAAACTTCAAAGCAGCAATGCGACACCTAATGGTTCTAAAAGGCCAATAAACTTGACGATGCAATCTGCAATGGAGCCTACACAGATGAAGGAATTGTGCATGCCTTTAATATCTGCTAACACAAGAAGAGACAAAGTGTTAGAAAGCGTAAGAGAAGGAAAGAACACTGGGCTTCAAGGATCCCTAACTCTTGAGTCAAAGAAAAAGCTTTAAAAGAAGAGCACTGAAGAAAACACTACCCAATGTAAAGATAAAAAGCTGTCGGTGCCTTAAAAGTCTCAAAAAGAAAAGTAAGAGTTTTTGCCTTTTCTTGATTTGTCTTTTTTTGGTTTTCCTTTTTTGCTTTGTTTCTTTTTTTTAAGGAAACAAATCAAATATGAAAAATATAGATAGGAAGTGAAAAAAGTGACGTGCTCTCGTTTTCTTTTTTTGTTTCTTGGGTTTTTTTTAACCCTCTCTTTTGTTGACGAAAAACTAGCACCGAAAAACTTGAAGCGCTTTGATACCGACTGATGCGGAACGCCCGGATCTAGACACGAAATACCCAAAACGAATTGAATTGCGCACAAGTGTGACTTCCTGTATCTCGAATCCTATGGAACTCTTGGTTAACTTGTGACCAAAAACACCAATAATTGAGCGGACCCCCTACGAAACCCCTAGAAGACGGACTCCTAGAAACGTCGATAACTGGAAACAAAGTTTGAAGGCATGCAACTCCGTGGGATTTGAAAAGTAACAAACTCCAAAAACCAACAAGAGAAGAATCACTCAACTCTCAAAATTTGCATCTCACAAATTTAAAAAGAAACAAAAATACTCAATTTATTCAATCTGCCCCCCATGTTTAAACAATGATGCCTATTTATAGGCAAGGTAAAAGAGGAGTTGTAAACTAAACGAACTCCTAATAATAATCTAGTAAAAGAAAAGATAAAAACAATCTAACCAATAGAAATTACTT
>JANKOD010000009.1:1817242-1840076 GCA_026284645.1 Erythroxylum acuminatum | reverse complement strand
CTTTTAATACTAACAATGCATCACAAATAATAATTTAACAATAAATCACATGTCACTAAATCCCTTCATTTAACAATCAAAACCTACACAATAAAATCCTCAATTTATTCCAACCAAAATTCAAAATAATCAAACTAAAACCTCAAAATAATTTAAACATACTTAATGCGAATCGGGGCCCAACAACACAGCTTGAATTCATTAGTAGGGAGATGGAATATGGATATGCCGTCTCTAATTCTTTAGGAAGAAAGATGGTATTGAAATTATTAACAACTAATCAAGGAAGCTTAAAATATGAATGTGTATATATTGATGGGCATGGAAAAAAAATGCCTCAGCCAGCCTAGGTTAAAGTCAATAAGCTTGGCCTAATTTGATTGGATCTCAATTTGAGACCAAGCGTGGGCTTAAACTCTATAACCTAGCCAAGCTTAAATCCTATGTTTCTCTTATAAAATTAAATGACTTAATTTTTCATATGAAAAGCAAGAAAATGCAAAGTAGCAGGTGCACGATAACCACAAGCTAGCAAACCCATCTAGCCTTAGTGTGATAACTCTTATCCTCTTATCGTTAGTAAAGTAGCAAAGGCTCATTATCCCATCATCTTGTTGTCACGAATTTTGTTTTTCATTAAGCTTCTACTTCTCTTTTTTCTTTGAATCATAGCATAATCAGGTATAGCCCTAACATTAGATCCCTAATTAATTTTCTTTCAATTAGTCCTTTTTGTCTTTGTTTTAACCGATTTTAATTGGGTTTAATGTTTATGATTTTTATTTTGGAATTTAAATATATGATTTTTCATATAGAGTTTTTATCCAATTGGTGGGCTTTATCTGTGTGATTTTGGTTTTTATTATTTCTTATAGTAGTCTTGTTACTATAAAGTATGCAAATGATCATGTTTATGATTAATTAACCTGAAAGCCCAAGATTTGAAAGTAGGTTATTTTTTAAAATGGAGAGTACATGAAATTATAATTGCATTATAAACGATTTAGTAGAATTCATTGATAAGTGTTTAATATTTGAAGGAAAGTTATTAATTTTCATGTATTTAGAAATAGAAGTTATGAATTTAAATTTTTCCTAAATTTCAATCATTTGGATTCATATACATTTAGCATTATTTCATAAAGGGTATGTCTAGATAACTAATAGTTTTATTAGGAGTTTTGGATCAAACTTAAATTTAGTACTTAGGAAAAGGAAGTGTTCAACAAAATGATTCTCTCATTCATTTTTTTTGTAAAAGATATCTATTTTGTGAGCACTAAATATTTTTATCTAAGTTATTAATTGTAAACACTATAATTCCATAATTGAAATGAGTGTGGTGGACCTGAAAAATTTAGCCAATGTCATAACTTCTTTTTGTATTATGTCAATTATATCAAAAGGTTTCATGATTATCTTATTTATAATTGTTTCAGATGGATGAAGTTAATCCTTCAACAACACAGGCTAACACAATTGAGAGTTTTAATCTAGGACCTAGTCATATCAAGTGAAGAAATAGTTTAGAGTGAAGGAATCACCTCTCTAAAGATAAGAAGTGATGTTTGAATCATTTTATCAAAACCAAATTAAGTGATGGAGTTGATAAGCCAGAGTGTAAGTATTGCCATAATATTTTAGTTAGAGGTTTTAAAGGTGAAACATCTCATTTGGAAAAGCACATCCACTCTTGCAATAAATGTAAGATGGTATTAGGAAGTCCAATATTTTTTACTCTAACCAAATGAAAGGAAAGAATGAAAAGACTGCCACGACTTATGATCTTGAGAGATCTAAGCATTTTTCTTGTGAAAATGCTCACAGAGAATGAACAAATGCTCTTAATTATGGATAATCAAATTTCAAGATGTTTGCTACCGATCTTGAACCAACCTTCAAAATTTCAACTTGTAAAACCATAAAGAAAAACATATTCAAGATTTTATAAAGAATATAATAATTTACATTGAAGACCTTGTTAGTTAACCAAGGACAACTTCCTATTATATCAAATCCATAGATGATCGAAAATCAAATGAAAGGTTATATGATATTGACAACACAATACATTGTCAACTATTGGACTTTATGTAGTCAAATCTTGTGGTAAATAATATTCTTTAATTTTTAATTTTTCATTATGTTATAATTCACATTTATGTTTTTTAATGTTAGGTTTATTTATGCTCTGTCGCATCATACAAGTAAGAGGTTGACAATTATATTGGTCTATTGCTTTATGGGTTAGAACATTAATACGAAGCTCTCAACCATAACTTTGGATAACTAGAGTACGAATGATGTTATACAAAAAAGTTAAGAATAAGTTTCATATGCATTATTTGGCACATATAGTGAATTTGATAGTGAAGGATGACTTGAAGATAATCAAATAAGGGGTAGAGGTAATCTAGAATAAAGTAATATATTAGAATTCAACTCCTAAGTGGGTTAAAAGTTTGAAAAAAATCACTACATATTCCATGCACTAGGAAGTTAGTTCTAGATTGTCCAATAAGATGAAATTACATATTTAAGATGCTAAAATCGACAATTAGTATTTTAAGGTGTTTATCAAGTTAAGACAATAAGATTTTCAATATACTTATTTGTTGATAGAAGGGCAATGCGAGTTAGAAAATTTAATTTGTAAGAAGTTGGTAATTACTATTCATGCAACTGAAAGTTTTTCGCAGAAAATATTTGATCATGAAGATATATTTATGTATTAACCATTTTGCATTTATTTTATAAAATTGTTACATAATTGAATATGATTTATAAATTAATTTTTTATACATAAATAAAGTGCTTTGAATTATTAGCGGTTTCGACTGTAACGATTGGTTAATCAATTTTGCTATTGGTTTGTTTTCTTCAATCTTTACTTAATATACTTATTTTATGCAACTAAGTTAAACTGCTACCAAATCATACAAATGATGTATATAATTGAATTTTCATACACTTGTGTGATCTTCTGCAGATGAACAAAAGGAACCAATGCAATTACCACTAATATAATGTGTTTGGACAAGTTTAAGTTCTATCCTCCATGTGATACTATGATTAGTTTCTATCATTGCATCTTGTCTAGCAATTATATTAGATGATCTAAACCACTTGATAAAAATAATTGTCTATATTGTCTCTGGTGCTTTTATATGTGTCTTGTTTTGAAAAAGTTTGATTGATTAACCAAAAAAGCTTTTGTAGGTTTAGGCTGCTTTAGACATGTTTCTAATTTTTTAGCATGACCAAACACGATCGAATTTAGGTTCCAACCGAAAATCTTGCACCCGTTCAACCTTGGACCGTGTCTAAACCAAAATTAAGAAATTCAAGCCGAAGTAAAGATAGCCTTGTTAGGATGTAAAATATATCTATTCTCACCATCCCCATATTGTATGAGACAAATGTATGCATTTCGATTAGGGTCGTACTCTATGATTACGATTCTACCATTTGTCTTTTTCATTCCGACCTCTTGCCAACCCTACATAGTTCAGATATTGAGCAGACTTTGATCCCAACTAGAGCTCGTATGAACACCGTCTCGCAAATTCAATGAAGAGATCAAACACAAGTCTGCTCCAATGAATGGATTCCGTTATGATGCGAAAAGCTCTTACTTGTAATAGCAATATGTTTCCTCCGTGCTGATCTATGAGAATATAAAGTGATTAAAACAAACAAAAAAGGGCTTTTGAATTTTCCTTCCAGTAGCAAGTTACTCTAATTGCTATTCTTCAACAATCAAATCAGTTACCGTTTTAAAACACCAAAGCATTTCAAAGCCTGGATATCATCTCAAAGTCCCTTCAAATGAATCATCCATGCCCAGCATCATTGATGAAACTAAACGAATGACTGAAGACCAGGTAGTAGGTACGGTACAGTCCTCCAATTTTTCATTACGACGAAATCATTATGGTTTTCCTAGTAACCGTTTATTCGAGGCCTTGTGGTTGGTGTTGAGTGAATCTCGCGGGTGTCTGTCAGGCGTGAAAAGGGCACTTGATTATTAGGATTGCCTGGAGCCTTCTGACCACGCTGTACATCAGAAGCCTTTGAAGTAGAGACTGACTTTGAGAATGCCTGTGCCAGCTCCAAGGCAGAGACTAATTTGCCATGCCGAGTACCTGAGGCATCAGCTGAAGCAGGTTTTGGTTCTTCAATGGTTTTGCGCCAAGTTTCAGGTTCAGGTTGCTGTTCTTTGGCATCCTTACTGCTTCTCCATTTATCATTTCGCCAGTTCCTCCTCTCTACATTAGCTTTTTCATGCTCTACCCGTTGATCTCTCATTTCCAAATCCCTCCCAGTCCTCCTGCTTGAAGCAGGACGGTCAGCTTTTTGACTGTGTCTAGCAGTTGGAACCATGTGATGAGATATCACTTCATTCTTGGAGGAGTTGACCCTTCATGCACAAAAACAAACTCAATTTCAGAAACTAATACTGTTGGAATGTTATTA
Source organism: Erythroxylum acuminatum (assembly GCA_026284645.1). Taxonomy (NCBI): domain Eukaryota; kingdom Viridiplantae; phylum Streptophyta; class Magnoliopsida; order Malpighiales; family Erythroxylaceae; genus Erythroxylum; species Erythroxylum acuminatum. The sequence continues at coordinate 1,835,600 of JANKOD010000009.1, read as the reverse complement.
AAACATATGTTAATCTGTATGGACATTCCAACGCAACCTGAATTTCTAGATTGTCCAATTAAATACGTCACCACAAACCATTCCTTGTATAAACTATAAGCAAACAGTATAATTACAGTGAAAAAAGGAGAGCTTCACATGATAAATCATCAACTCTGAACTAATATAACACATCATGCATGCCCCAAGGAGAGTCATAAGGAAACAACAATCACTCTAATAAGAAAATATAACGAGGAGAAATCAAGTTACCCATCAGGTAAATTGCTCTGCTCAGGATTATTGACCATCATGTCACCCATGCCTCTTTCCTTAAGAACCTGCCAGGAAATATGGAAAAATGTAATATTAAGTTATACAACAATTAAATTAGAGACTATATAACCTAATAGGTTCTAACAATCAAGCAAGTATCAAAACAAAATGATTCAAATAAGTCATCATTGAAGGGAAAATAATAGGTTTATATTTTTCTTCTTTTAACAAAGGGGAGAACATGAATGACGGACAATGAGATTAGCTAAATTGTTCACACGCTAAAGTGTTTCATCCGTTATCTTTTGTAATAGCTTGGTCATTATTATCCTTAATAGTCCATTAATTTTACATATTAGTCAGTCTCTTCAATAGGAGCTAAAATTAGTATATCATTATTTTTAAAACTTTTTGTTTAGTTTAGGACTAATAGCTATTAAAGAACAAAAGTTGATTACTTAATAAGATTAATTGAGCAAGTCTACTGATTTTGATTCCGAATTTTTTCAGAAACTCTGAGTATTAACTTTGGGAAGTGTGACTCTTTTTAAGAGTGATTCTTAAACCTCACAAGTAATTGATAAGAACATTTTGAAGAGTGATTCTTAAACCTCACCAGTAATTGATAAGAACATTTTGAAGAGTGATTCTTAAACCTCACAAGTAATTGATAAGAACATTTTAAAGAGTGATTCTTAAACCTGACAAGTAATTTCTAAGAACATTTTTAGGATTGATTCTTAAACCTCACAAGTAATTTCTAAGGACATATTAGTTCTTTTGTTCTAAATATTATAATTGCTTCCCAGTTATGGTACAAACGTTATAAATTATTACCGTATCTATCCTTCTGTTTTTGTTTCTTCAATACTAAATTCCAGCAAATATAAAAATTATGTAAAGTCTTGACATCAGGAGTGTTGAATCATTGTCCAAATATAAAGTGCTAACATGCTTCACAAAGAGAACAATCTTGCATGACATCTGAAGCATGGATATAATTTCGTCGAAGATAATAATTGTCTACACCAAGGTAATATCTGAGAAGTCCTAAATCGGCATGATAAAATACATAAGATGAATACATACCACTTCCCGAGGACGAGCACCACCAAATAAAGAACTCCTGCATCACCAACCAAAGACATTAGATATAGTTCAGCAAACAGCAACAGATTCCATTATTGCTACAATTAGTAAAACGCATGGTAATGGCTCCCATGAAAAGCTTCGAATAGCTAATGAACAGCATACAATCATAGCAAAAAAAATAACAGCAAGAACTAATAAACAAAGAGAAAATCATATTACATGTTGAAAGGACTATAATGACTGGAAGTTAGCAACAAAAATTAAATACAGGACTACAAGTTTCAGCAAAGAAAGACATCACTTGTTATTCATTCTAATAGCCAAAGTTAGTTAGAAGCAAAATTATCCACTATTAACAAGGATAACCACCACTTCTAAGTCTTTAGCACACAAAAAGCAAGCATTTCATGCTTTTTTCCCTCTTAGTCTGACTGTTGCATGCAATAGAACTCTTTAAGACATATCTGATTTAGTCTGACTGTTGCATGCAATAGAACTCTTTAAGACATATCTGATTGGATTATTACTAAGGTGTAAACCAATATTAACTGAATTATATCTTAAAGTATAGCACCTGGTACCCCTTCCCAAACACAAAAATACAAAACATTTAAATAAGAGGTGATGCTGCATATTCAACATTAATGTGTGAGCAGTATCTTCTAACTCAAATTCACCAAATTCTAACCATTTTATATAAGACTGTCAAGCTACTGGATTATATGCTTGAATGCAATAATTATGGCAGAATTAAACATTCATTTATTTAGGAGTTCGTTTAACAAATCTAATCTAAGAAGTCCAATTAGACATAGTAAACTAAAAATTCTATCCAAAGCAAGCTTACAAACCTCTCTCTCCCCCAGTTTCCTCCAGATTGCTCAAGAAGCTGTGAGCGTGGTTTCAAATTCAATTTGGGACGGTCAACCAGCCGACCAATAAATTCAATGTCAGTCTTGGCATTATTTAACCCAGGCTTTTCAGGATTTACACTTCCATAAAAATCATTTTCCTTTTCCATCTGTCCAATCTCAATAGGTCGCTGGTACCCCTATGTTTAGGCACAGGAATAATGACCATCACAGTCAAAAACTGTAAGCTTCAATAAACCAGGAATTACAAAAATAAGATACCTGTCGATAACCGGTATCTGACATGTCCAATGTTTCTGATTTTGGAAGCTGTTTTGACTTAGGGTCTTGCAATATTTCTGAAGGCAATGCTGACGCCAACCGGAACTCAATGCTACTAGCTCCAATCCCAACCTCTTCAGAGTACATCTGAGATGCTCCCTTTCCTTGACTTGATAAGTCCCTTCTCACATCCTGATTTCCATCTTCAAGAACCCAACCAACTCCAACTTGACTACCATGTGGAATACCATAATCACCCTTCTCATTAACCACATCTGCATTATGATTCACACTGTTACCCTTTGAATAAACAAACTGTGGTACAAGTTGGCTAGGATTCTTCGATTGCCACATTCCTGAAGATACCTTTTCGAGTGCACTAGCCCGAGAGAACTTAGATACAGAACTCGATCCTGATGATATTGATGAATCCACTACATCACCAGTACCGAGCACATCCTTCCGCACACCCCAAGCATTCAGAGGATTATTTACACCTTGACTACAATTACTGCTTGAGGCTTTTGAATATTGGAGAACCAGGCCACTATTGGAGTTTGGATTTTGTGCAGTAACATTAACAGATGTTCCTCCACAAAATCTTGCCGGCATATTAAGGCCTATGCTAGGAGACTGTGGCACCGGACTTGAAACTGGTCTATCTGGTACTGTCACAGAGGAGCTGATCTTTAGGTCAGGACGCATCGACACTGCACTGCGAGAGTTTTCATCACTTACGGGTCTGCGAGAGGTAGGAGTTCCATCTAAAGGTTTACGTTCATCCTCATCAAAATTTCGACCAATCTGTGTTGCGTGAGAGAGAAGTGAAGCTTTCTCATCAAAGCCACGGTTTGCACCAGAGGACTTAGGCCGTGGCCTGAGATCTGACCGCATTATATTGTTTCCCCAATTGGCTGATGCGCTGAGGTCAGAACCAGACCTCAACATACTGAACCAAGCAAAATCATAAAACAAGGTATAGTCAATAAGTGTTCCAAGTTTTGAAACATCTGCCTTAATGATAAAAGCTTGTGGTTGAGCCCCTAAAATATAAAATCTGTATTTCATAATCTTCACTACTGTACAAGTGACCAAATTCAGAAATTCCCAATACCAAATATAAAGAAGACTCATAAAGGAATGATAGGTGAGCAAACTACTAATAACGAAAAAAAAAAAGATTAAAACGAAAATCATACTATAGATTTAAAGATCTAAAACCTAAATCAAGCTCCAGATAAAGATGCATATCTTAACTCATCCAAAAACAAACGCTGGATAAAATATTAAACGATTAAATAGAGAAGTCAAAAGAAATGGAAGGGAGGCAAATGATACTATCAGAAATTTTAAAAAAGCAATCACAGAAATCGCGGTGAAAAAAGAAAAGGGAAATAATTCGATCTAATTAAACCAACAATAGAAAAACAAGAGAGACAGAGAGAGAGAGAGGGTTACAGTCCAGGAGCAGAAGGTAATGGAAGATCCGAAGGGATAGAACCGCCATGGAAGTCCTTCAACGACATGGTGGACGAAGCTTTCTTCTTCGACATTTTTCAACAAACAAACAAACAAGAACTCACTCCCTCTTTCTCTCTCTTTCTTCTAATTGGAAGCTTCTGCTGTTTGCGATGAGAGAACTGCGAGAGGAGAGAAGCTGAACAAGGGTGTCGAAGCCGAAGAAGATGTAACCTTGTTTTGATTTATCTCTCTTTATATTTTGTTTACGTGATCATATAAAACGCCCGTTGCAATGTCGTACGGCGCAGTCCTGTGTAAGATAGCAGTGAGTTTTCAACCCGATTAATATCTGCATCACTCGACCCGAAAAATAGACATGAAAGCTAAAAAAAATAGATTTTAAATAGATGCTGAAGCATGGATGTGGATATGAATTTGGATATAGGTCTAGTGATGACTCAAACCGAAAGATACTTATACTCTACCCGTTTTTTATTAACTTTATTTTTTATTTATTTTTTAAATATTTATGGTTAAATATAATAAAATATTAATATTTTCTTAGAAGAAATAACTTTAAAATCTCCGCTTTACTCCTCAGCCCTCAACTTTTTCATCATATTTTATTTTTCTTATAAGATGATAATAATACAAATGATATAGAGATGGAGTTTTGAATGTTGTAGAATTCACGCAAAGACAATTTGAAGCTTTAAATATTTCTGTCTTTGTTCTAGTTCTTGATTGTGAAAAATATATTTTATCACTAGACATTATGATTTTTAGTGTTCCAATTTTATGGTTTTTTTTAAGACATATAAATCAAAATATTGAGTTATTATTATTAATGTAATTTTGATTTGGAGCGTTCACAAAAATCTGCTCTTTATATTTTCTATTTTGAAGTTATATTTTTATGTGCTACATATCCCGATGGATATCCAAAAACCCGAACAATCCAATAGATTTGAATATAAGTAGTAAATCGTAAAAACCGATGGATTTTAAATGGATAATGGATTGAGTCATAAAAAATGGATATAGATATGGGTAAAGTAATACCCGAACCGAACCCTACCCATTGCCATCCCTAATCCTGTGTGATACAGAGGTCACCTTGGGACTCCAACTTTCATTGAAGTTGATCGTCAACATCCTTTGCACGACAATCTCACTTAGGTCAGCTTAACCAAGACTTCAGCTTTCAACAACCATCGAAGTGTTTACCTCGCACACTCGAAGAAACAATGCTACAAAAGCAATAAGAAAATAAACGCAAGAGATATGGTAAAACCAACCTTTATATTACTTTTCCTTAAAAGAATACAAGAAATACTCTCTCTGACTAAATGAGGAGAGTAAAACTCGAATGAGCTATATATAGGCACTCTAACTTGAACTAAACTAAGATTGTGTTAAGATTACGTCTATCTCTATCAGATTACATCACATGGTCCAATTGGATGACACCCTCATCCAAATAAGACTCTAACTGATAAGATAGATTTTACAAGATAACAGAAAGATAGAGTTTACATTCAAATAGGAAACTAGCAACCTTATCTTTGAAGATCTCCTCTATTTTCAAATGTTGAGTCTCACTGCAATTCAACTCCTAGTTGTCGCCATATCATCCAAGATCTCCTCACGATCTCTATCCGCTGATAACGCAATGTGATCTTGCCGAAGCCCATATAGCGCACTAGCCTGATCAAATGCTTCTCACAACAAGTACGCTAATCTTGGTCTATTCATCTAAGCAAGTCCACTAGTCGTGGTCCATTTATCAAGTCCTTAGCCTGGGTCGAGTCAATCTCCACAAGATCCGAGACTCTACCAAAATTTGCACCAAGTTCGATCTCACTCTTCCATGTTTGCCTTAGTGTTTTTGCATGCCTCCCCCATGCATGTAATCCAACTAACCTTCCTTCTAAGGAGCATCATGAAGGTCGTTGAGAAGTCCTCCGAAGTTTAAGGGTCTAACAAATCATCCCCACCAGATGAATTCGACGCCCTCATCGAATTAGTCTGTTGGCACTCCTTCACGAGTTGTTCCTTCGAAGACTCCTTAGTCAGCTCTTGAAGATGGTAGCAAGTCTTCATATCAATTGGCACTTCACCCACATACCATTGTCCTAATCCATCGAGGTTGTCTTTGCTTCCACTTGGACTCATCTTCTCAAGGCTCACCGCGCCCACCAAAGACATATTGATAAGAGCTTCATCCATTGAGCTTTCCCTATCGCCTTGATCCTCCGCGATCTTAGTAATGATATGCTTCTTACCCGCCTTCTGTTTCGGGCTTTCTCGAGTATAGTTTGGCTCCTTTTCAATGATCATAGCCGACACTTGTGCTACCAGTGTTGTAGTCTCCTTTGTCCCACCAACGAATCTACAACAATTAACAAAGAAGTATTTTTCATCATACATAACGATCATACCTCCCAAACTTAGGTATAACACCGTCTTTGCTGCCTTAAGAAAGTCGATCCCCAATATCATTTCGAAACCCTCAAGTGGTATGACCATGCAATTCATCTTAGCACGCCAACTCCCTATGCTTACTGGGACATTGTAAACAGCGCCTTACCCATAGAGGTTTTTAACTTTTTCAGGGTCTTGGACACTCTAAGCTCTAACTTACGCACCATCCATTCCACCATGAAGGAATGTGACGTACCCGTATCACATTTAACAACACAATCAGATTTAACGCTGCATCATCCTAAGATTCTCCCTCTTTTTCGACTATCAAGGCATTTAGCTTCTCTTTTCTCGAACATTCTCTTGCATAATATAATCCACTGCACAGATAACAAGCAATCTTGCCCTTTTTAGAGGACGTCTCCCCACTCTCAAAGCCACCATTTTGCTTTATTTTCCCCTTGAAGTCTCCTTTCTTAGAATCCTTCTTCTTCTTCCCCTCGGCATTCTCCTGTTAAGTATGGTCTTTTCCTTTCGCAGAATTATAGGAGCTTGCCTTAGTTTCCTTCATCGCTCGAAAGTCCACCAAGGCATCAGCGGCAGCGATTGCACCAACCACGTCCTTCAAATTTTCCCTCCACAACTCCATTTGCGCCCACGATTGTAACCCGGGCAAAAAGTTAAAGAGCTTGTCCTCATTTGACATGCTTTTAATATCAAGTAATAGATAACTAAAAGACTTAAGATAGTCTCTTACTAAACCTTCTCGTTTCAGTTTCTTCAAGGCATCCCTCGTACGCCATAAAGTATTGAATGGAAGAAATTGATCCTTCAACTCCTTCTTCGTGAGCTCCCACGTATCCACGGGAGTTCTACCTGCACTGATCTCTGCAGAGGTTCTCGTCCTCTACCAGAGCTTGGCATCCCTATCCAAATACATGGCCATCACATTGACATTCTCAGTATCGGGCACCCTAGCAGCCACAAAGTACTACTCTCTATCCCACAAGAAATTCTCAAGCACGTTGGTGTCCTACACACCTTCGAACACCTTACACATACCTTCACCACTGAAGGTTTTGGTGATGAGCTTTCCGCACGACTAATATCTGTTGCAATGGCACGCCTCAACACTGTGATCTCGAATTGGGCCTCCTCGTATACCTTCAACAAATCCGTCATCTGTTGTTACAACTGCCGAATCTGATCCTCCATCACCTCGAATCGCGATTGATAAGATGGGACCTCCTCCTCTCTCGTAAGAATCGGTCCAATGAGTGTCTCCACCCTAGTCACTCGTTTTGTCAAGTTGCCTACTGTTATACTGAAATTAGGCTTTATTACCAGTTGATACAGAGGTCACCTTGGGACTCGAAATTTCATCGAAGTTGATCATCAACACCCTTTACACGGTAGTCTCACTTAGGTCCCCTTAAGCAAGACTTCAGCCTTTAACGACCCTCGAAGTGTTTACCTCACACACTTGAAGAAACAATGCTACAGAAGCAATAAGAAAGTAAAGGCAATAAGAAAGCAAGAGAGATATGGTAAAACCAACCTTTATATTACTTTCCCTTAAAAGAATACAAGGAATACTCTTTCTGACTGAATGAGGAGAGCAAAACTCGAATGAGTTATATATATGCACTCTAGCTTGGAAGCCAAGTTACATTCAGAATCTTGTTAGACTGAACTGCCTAAGATCGTGCTAAGATCACATCTATCTCTATCAGATTACATAACGTTAACCAATTGGATGACACCCCTATCCAAATAGGACTCTAACTGATAAGATAGAATCTATAAGATAACAGAGAGATAGAGTTTACACTCAAATAGGAAACTAACATCCTTATCCTCCAAGATCTCTACTATCTTCAGATGTTGAGTCCCACTATAACTCTAAATCTTAGTTGTCACCACATCATTCAAGATCTCCCCACGATCTCTATCCGCTGATGAAGTAGTGTGATTTTGCCGAAGCTCATATAGCACACTAGCCTGATCCAATGCTTCCCACAACAAGTCCGCTAGTTGTGGTCCATTCATCCGAGCAAGGGCCAAGTCCTTAGTCCATCAAGTCCTTAGCCTAGGTCGAGTCAATCTTCATAAGGTCTGAGACTCTACCAAAATTTACACCAAGTTCGATCACACTCACCCATGTTTGCCTTAGTGCTTTTGCATGCCTCCCTCATGTGTGTAGTCTAGCTAACCTTGCTCTTAAAGCACATCGTGAAGGTCACTGAAAAGTGCTCCGAAGTTTAAGGGTCTAACATTGTGTGTGATTGCTTTTTTCTTTTCTTTTTTGTCAGTTTGCTCATCAATCTTTATCTTATTTCCAAATAATTAATACAAATATGAAATTTACTTGGTGCCTAGTTCTATTAATACGGCTGTATGCCTAGTTCTATTAATATAGCTGAATTCTTTTTTTTTTCCTCTTTCTTTTTATACCTATCTTTTCCTCTCTCTATTTCTTTTTTTATGTATATCTTTCTTTTGTGCTCTAAATTTTTTTCTTTATCTATTTTTCACCATCGCTCCCTCTCTTTTTCATGTATCACTTACTAGCAAATCCATCACTATTCCAAATCAGTTGTATCATGTTGGAATAATTGAATCACTATTCTAATGTAATTACATCAATTAGAAGAATTAATTGCATCACTATAAGATTGTTGTATCATTTTTATAGAGTAATTGCATTGCTCTTCTAGACCGGTTGCATCTTTTAAAAGAGTTGGTTGCATCATTGTTTCAAATCAATTGCATCATGATTTTATAGTAGTTGATTGCTCTTCTAAAATAGTTGCACCCCTTAAAAGCAAGAATGAACATTTCACCTAAAGATCAAATTGATTGGATTTTAAGTCAAGAACATGTCGAAACTTAAAAAAATTAGGTTGAACTCGGCTCGGTATGAAGTGACATATTTTTTGGCTTAAAATGATAAGTTATTATGATGTTGTTAATTAGTGGGAAAAGTTTGAGTTTTTAAACCATCTAGTTTGTTGCTCTTGTTAATCCCTAATCGAACGAAGAGGGAAGTGAATTAGGTATTGATAAATTAAAATAACTAGTTCTTATCTAATGAATGCAATTGAATAAGAATCATTATATAATGAAAAATAGATAAATATAAATCAACAATTCAATAAAACAATAATTTAAGGAGTATAACGAAGAAGAAAGACAAACCAAACTATAGTAGTTCGATAAACAACTCTTGTCTATATCTACTCTCTAAGACACTTCTTAGAATTTTCACTAATTCTCTTCATTCAATAAAAGTAGAAGAATTATTACAATAATCTTATTTTTATGATTAAAGAGTGACTCTTCTCATAATCTTTCTCCAATGTTAAAGTTAACCTCACTCACAAAGGAATTCACATCTTAAAAGACCTTGTTTGATCACTTTGATAATTTTAAAGAGTCACTTTTTTTAAAATGTAACAATGAATGCTCAAATTTCTTTGAGAAACTCTTAGGAATTTATATATCCAACACCCAAATTTTTTTTACGTCTAAACTAATGAAAATCCATGTATTTATATGGTTTAGTGGTTAAACTAGGTATTAGAAACATGAACTAACCATTGTCAACTGCTAATTTTTATGCATTGATTGACCATTATTACACATTGGTGGCCCAATGTACTAGCTATTGGAATATAGATAGATCATTGTTACACATTAGATGACCAATGTATCATATTGGTTACCAATGTATCAACCAATATTGCAATAAACTCTTGATATACAAGCTTTAACAATTTTAACCAACATTAGTTGACTAGCAACCTATATAGATCAATCAATTCACCTAATTATATCATGATTCTGACATCTTCAAATGCTCAAAATTAATTTTCTTAATGCCAAAGTAACTTAAACACTTCTCTAAATATTCTATGAAGTATGTTTTAAGAATCAAGAGGATTTTCTTTGAAATCTAAACTTTAGTTCCTCTTGATGATTGAAAAAACTCATGCAATGAGTTAAAATGATAATATGTTTATATAAGATGAGCCTCTAAAATATCTAGTAGGAAGTACAATAAATCCTACATATTCATTTAGAACTTTTTATGCCTTATTATTCCTTATCCGTGATTTTATTCTTCACTTAAATGAGTAAGCTCCAACTTTTCTCTAATGTCTTCATAAGATATATTATGCATGATCGTTATTGCTTTAATATTGCTTTCATCAGAAACAAACTCATTAGTAATAATTATATTTTTTATCATCATAATATAGATTGTAACGTCCCTTGGTTCAACAATTTCGTCCTTTTTGATGATGACAAAATATTTTTTGATATTAGATAAATAATGGTCAAATCAAATGCAAACGGTTTGTTATTCCAAGGAACTATAAATAGTTAGCTCCCCCTAAATTCATGTACTAATAAAAAAAATTTATAAAGTAATATATTTTAAACATAAATCAACTTTTGTACAAAGATTAATAATATAGCATTGTAATTAATGACTCCCCCTAAATCTAACAGTACTTTCTTTCCCTCTTTTTAGAAACTTCTAAAATATTCAATCATCCAAAAGTCTACTAAATTGATATTAAAATGTTAAAGTATATAAACCAAAAAAACACCGACACGGTATAGTTGTAGTTAACACTAGCATATACAGGTCAATCCTACCAGGACTATGAGTACTAGTGATAACTCTTTTCCTATTATCTAACCAACAATCGAGGAGATATTGATAAATTATATATACAATAAAAGAAATTAAATTAAGGGCAAGTCAACACAATTAAATAAACTATAATAGTAAAAGAATAACAAATCAATTAAGAAAACAATGGTACCTAGAATTAGAATCCCCCTAAGACTTCTCATGCAATCATGATTTTACTAATCAATTTAAATTAAAGTTCATTGGATTGTGAAAATTTCTCAATCTAATTCTAGGTTGATTAATTGAAATCATTTTCTAGTTAAAACCCCTAGAATTGTATTAATCAATTTATGAATTTTACTATTAGGTTTGACCCTAATATAGAAGATTTATGTTGACCTATCTCTTGGTTTACATGCAACTTAATCTACCCCTTAGGACAAATTAATGTCAAAAGAAGATAAGAATCATAGGATGAAGTGAAACAAACAACTTGTTGTTTGAGCTGTTGAAGAGCAATCATACCCGTATGAGAAATGCCTTCAATGCGATTAATCTCAGTAAATAAGGAGGCATAAGTATTACCATTAGCTGCAATAAGCTATGCAAAGGAATCAGATGAGGAGTACAACAAATCACTACCCGAGTTTACTTATTGACATTAACAATCTGAGGATATATATGCAGGATAGACACTTGCTCAAGGACCTCAAAATCAACATAAGATACACTTTGAGCATATGAAAATTAAGTAATTAAACATGGAAAACCCAATAAATTTTCTCTTTACCAACAACCGCAATCATAGCCTTAATAATCAATCGCCCTAGATTTTGTTTTAACCCCGTGCCTATCACATACACAATCTTAGCTTAAGTAGGATAAACTGTCACAGTATGTGTGCTGGGCTTCCAATTAGCTAGCAAAAGCTTATGATGAACAAAATATTTATGTGTAAGATTAGTAGCACGTAGTGCAGCAGCAGAAGGCTAAGATGACAATTTACCATCAGTCAATACGCCTTCTAGCATATCATTATTCACTTCAAATCCATCCTCATAAGAACAATCCTCAATTAAATTCACAAACTCCAAAAAGGCATTCAACAAATTAGGATCAGACTGAATCAATCTCCTCCTCCCATAAATCATATGAAAGCATAAAGCATTATCATTCAACACTTGTTTATCCAATTTTCAATAAAATTCTCACACCATCTTAGCATCAAAGTGATATGGCAATAAAGTAGCATATAAAAAATTCCTCTCACTCAATAAGGCATCTAAATGAAATTGTTTATACTCAACTAAATTAATGGGATGATCGAGAACAAACCCAGTTGAAGCAAGAGTATCCCATCACTATTAGGCTATCGAGGAGTAAAATTTAGGGGACAAAGCTTGCTCCACTAAGAAGCGAGTACGATGCTGATTAAAATTAGTAAGGGCTAAGCAGGATGGCAATTAGGATGTTGATTTCTAGCTAGAACTTGAATCTGAAGTGTCTCTAGAACTGAAACATAGTGAATAGTGAGTCATCCAAACTGACTTCCAAGCCAATGATTTCACTCGGCCTTTAGATGAAGAAGGAACAACATTCTGTTCAGAAACAACTGGTGGTGGCGGTGGTTCGTTAGGCATAGCTATAGAATCCTCAAAATTAGAGGAAGAAGCATCAACGGAGGATTTGTCAATAATATGAGATAATAAATGTTGAATATCTTCAGCGTTAGATGGTAGCATAGGAATTAGTGGAGGATTTAAGAGCATTATGGGTGCCACCGAGGAGGAACTAGTGCCAGTGATCAACAGTGCTCGAAGAGGATTCTACAGTAGAGGGATCGAGCGATAAGACGACACTTCTGTGGTTAGTGAGGTAATAGGTATGCGTGATTGTATTAGATATGTCACACATCACACATGTATTTGATATTTTTTGGTATCAAAAGCCTTACGGGATAGAATGATGGACTTTCATTGTCTTTGGATCAATTGATTTTCTAAACCTGGTCAACCAATACAGTAACATGGCTTAATTGTATTTTTGAACTGGTTTTAAACTTGAGTCAATACCACAATTGATTACTATTCATGGGGAGAATGTTAGATAATTTTCTATAACGTTGGATACAATTAATTTCATTTTATTAGTTTTTAATAACTTATCATTTAAGTTATGTAAATTTAATCCCTGTAAAGATAATAAAGTGGCCCAATAAATAATCTAAATTAATGGGCAGAAGTCTAGGAGGAAAATGAACTTCGATTAATGTGGACTGGACTCGTATCGGGCTTGTGATGGGCTGATATGGAAGTTATATATATAGAAGTTAAGGTCGAAAGTGCTTCGATATGCATGGGGTGTATGCAACATCTGTGCCTAATGCATCTAGAGGCTCGTCAGGTGCACTCGCCATTAGATGGATGAAAGTCATTGCTTAAATGATTTATTCACCCACAGGTGGTAGTGTTATAAGAGTTGATGGTGTGTATTCTGATCGCTTTTATGTGAAGGTTTAGATGCATGTATTATGTATTCAACCCATAGGTGTTTCATAATATGTGTAATCAAATTCTCGATATAAATAATATTTTAAGGCTTGAGTATTGAAGTTATCTTGCATCTGTGCTAATCTTTGCATTGTCATTTTGAAGTCACCTTTCTTGTCAACAACAACATTGTGACCATTGAAACCCTGACCGGTTTCAATTTTAAGATGTGGAAGAAGGATGTGGAGTTTACCTTGGAGATGGTAGATATCAACATGGCCATGCTGATGAATAAACCATCTCCACTTACGTCCATCAGCTCAGAAGCTAATAAAATAGCCTTTGTAACCTAGAAGCACTCAAACAGGATGTGTTGTTTGACCATTAAGAGGTCAATCCTGGATCATCTACTAAGTGGACTGCCAGACACTAACATAGTGAAGGAGTTTTTGGATAATGTTTCCCAAAGGTACAAATCTCATCCAATGCCGAGATAAGTACCTTGTGTAAAGAATTATTCTCCATGAGGTACACTAGAGAAGGGGGAGTATGGGACTATATCATCAGGATGGTCCACCTCTAGAGCAAGATGAAGGCACTGGAGATTCGAATTCATGATGCAGTAATAGTGCACTAAGCTCTAAATACGCTCCCGTTAGAGTTTGATACGCTGGTCACTTATTATATTTCATAGAATGAGGCTTGGGATAGCAATGCTTTGATTTCTTGATGTGTTGTAGAGGAGGAGAAACTGAAGAACACTCCTCACATAACTTTGTTTGCAACTAAAGGAAAGGAAAAAGCCAAGCCCCAAAAGTTCAAAGGTAAGAAATCTTAAACCCTCTCCGCATTTACAGACTAGTCAGTCTATTATTACAAAGGCTGCAAGATTTCAAGAATATGAGGTGCTTCTTCTATAAGAAGAAGGGGCTTATAAAATTCGACTACTAGAAATATAAAGTCTGGAAATTCGAACAGGAACTATCAGGTAATTCCTTAACTTATATCATTCATAAATCCAATACTGCTATAGCCACATCTAGTTTTTGGTAGCTAGATAGTAAAGCATCTAAGTATGTTGCTTGCACAATGTAGGGTTTTAGATCCAAAAGAAAGCAGGGTTTCATATCCAAAGGAAAGCCAACTAAAGGGGACAAGAAATTGATGTTTGGAAATAATGAAGAAATTAGTGTTTTATATATAGGGGATGTAAGTTTAAGCCTCGATACGGGGTTTGTACTTGTATTACTCAACACATACTGTCTTTTGGACAGAATCTGATCTCCGTATCAGTGTTAGACAAAAAGGGTTCATTTTGTCCTTGATAAGTTAGTTGTACATTTATCTGTCAATGCAAAACATATTGGAACTACCTTCTTGTCATATGGATTATATCGAATATGTCTTACCCCTCATAAAATGTATGCTTCTTTATATATTGCTGAACCTGTCACTCGAAAGAGACCTCTAACAAAGGAAATGCCATACATGTTGTGTCATAAACGCTTAAGCCACATTTCCAAAGATAGAATTGAGAGATTGACAAAGGAAAACATTCTTGCAACACTAGATTTTGATGATCTAGAAATATGTGTTGACTGTTGTAGAGGTAAGTGTACCAAAATAAAGAAAAAGGGGGCTCGAGCATATGGCTTATTGGACCTCATACATACAGATATTAGTGGATCTTTTATAGCTATATTATGCAATTCTAAATATTTTCTGACATTTATTGATGATTATTCTAGTTACAGTTATGTGTTCTTGCTTAAGGAAAAGTCTGAAGCTCTTGATAAATTCAAGATCTTTAAGACTGAGGTCGAGAACCAATTGGAAAAATCCATCAAAATTGTCAGATTTAACCGTGGAGGAGGGTATTATGGTAAACATAGTATTTTAGGACAACAAAAAGGTCCGTTTGCCAGATATGCAGAATCAGTTAAAATAGTGACTCAATTTACTATGTCGGGTAGTCCTGAGCAAAATGATTTGGCCGAAAGGTGTAACCACATTCTAAAGGACATGATGAGGTCAATGCAAAGCAGGACTAACCTACTTTATTACCTTTGTGGTGAAGCCATCAAGACGACATTGTAGACTAAACAGAGTCCTAAGCAAGTTAGTGTCGAAGATGCCTTTTGCGATTTAGAAAGGGTGGAAGCCTAACCTTTCACGCATTCGTGTATAGGGCTACGTTGTTGAGGTACGCTTGTATAATTCTTATGAAAGCAAATAACTTGCTCGTTCTACTCGTTGCTACTTAGTTGGATACCCTGACCACTCTAAAGGCTACAAATTTTACTATAGAGAAGGGGGCTACAATAGTTGAATCACAAATAGCTAAGTCTTTGGAATATGATGTCTTTCATAAAGGTGGACCCTGTCACCCTTTAGTTGATAGCAAGAGGAATACTACAATTATTTCGTATCCGCCAATCATACAGTTGGGTTTAGTGGATTAAGATCTTAGTATTGTACCTGTACAGTAATAGGAACCCATACTTGTACAAACAAAGGTTTTTGGGGTACAAAAACCAATGTAGTTGTGAAGATCCACTAGAGTGAGACAACCTGTTATCCCATCTGATTATATAATCTATTTGGGTGAACAAGACTATGATATTGGACATATTATGGATCCAATTACTTTTATAGAAGATGTTTCTAGACCACATGCAGATTTGGGTAGATATCTGGCTAACCTAAGGATAGACCACTAGAATGTAGTTAACAAGTGTTGAGATACTTAAAGGGAACTAAGGATTATATTTTGACATACAGAAGGGTCAATAATCTAAACCTCGTAGGGTACACAGATTCTGATTTTCTTATGTGTCCGGATGTTAGAAAGCCAACTTCAGGTTACATTTTCATGTTAGTAAATGGGGCAATATCGTGGAAGAGTGTCAAGCAGACACTAATAACTTCCTCAACAATGCATGTAAAGTTTGTAGCATGCTATAGGGCTACGTCACAGGCAGTTTGGCTCAGAAACTTGATTTCTGAGTTGTTTGTGGTTGATTCAATGGCTAGACCCATTTGGTTGTATTGTGATAATCTTGCTGATGTGTTGTTTAGTAATAATAATAAGAATATCACAGGGTCTAAGCATTTGGAGGTCAAATAATTGACCATAAAGGAGTTGATATAGAAAAGTGACATTGAGGTGGAGCATTTAAGGACTAAGGAGATGTTAGTTGAACCTTTAACTAAAGGACTTTGCCCATTTGTGTTTAAAAGATATGTATATAGTATAGGTGTATTGAAGTCCTAGACACTGTTCGTTAGAAATCAATACGTTTACTCCTTATATTTTTATACATTTTGATGTATTATGATAGTATGGATTTTAAAGGTCACTGGGCATATATACAAACTGACTTTGAGCCTATATCATTAGGGGACATACAGTTTAATAAGTATATTTATGGATTTTAACATGACATAGGAGATATTAGTGTTTAATTCCATAATGCTAATGCAGTTTAGCATTTAGTGAGAGAGCATAAAAGTTTTCTCTAATGCAGTTTAGTATTCAGTGAAAAAAATAAGATTTCTCTGGTGCAGTTTCACATATGCATTTTAGCATAAAGTTTAGATAAATCGAGAACTACAAATAGAAAAATGATAGATATCAGATCATGCAAGTATCATCCTAATTTGCCACGCTCCATTTTCTGATTCATGCTAGTGAGGTATTAAATATGCATGATTGTATTGGATCTGTGTTACACATGACATATGTATTTGATATTTTCTGGTATCGAAAGCCTTCTGAGACAAAATGATAAACTTTTATTATCTTTGGATCAACTGGTTTTTTAAACTTGATCGACCAATATAGTAACGTGGTTTAACCATATTTTTAAATTGGTTTTAAACTTGAATCAATCCGCAATTCTTTACTGTCCAAGGAGAAGAATGTTATATATTTTTCTATAAAGATGGCCAATAATTAATTGTATTTTATCGATTTTTAATAACTTATTGGTTAAGTTACACAAATTTGATCCGGATGAAGATAATAAAGGGTCCGATAAATGATCTAAATTAATGGGTTGAAGTTTAGGAGAAAAATGGACCTCGATTATTGTAGTTCGGACTCATATCTGGTCTGTAATGAAGAAGTCCAATATAGAAGTTATATATTTTAAAGGTAAGGTCTCCTATGATTGCTTAAGTAATTCATTAATGTAAAGTTATTCTGACTCATTTAAAGGCTCATGATTTAAGAAAACTACAAAAAGACGTTGATTATGCCTTAGTGAGTAGATTTCATGAAAGTATCGGAGGATTCACAATCATTATGGTCTCGAAAAATTCGTTGTATCGTTATGGAATTAAAATAAGGTATTTTCATATCTTTCGTTATTTCCCTTTCACGTTCGATCCATATTATTAGCTAAGGTTCTTGTTACATGTTCTAGGTTTTCAAGTGAAGCTACCAAGTGCTAGTGGCAAATTTTATAAAGAGTTCATGGGCAAGTCCTCACCCTCTCTCTCACACAAAACCCACACGTGCCTTAGGTAAAATAAAAAGACTAACAAGAAGAAGTAAAAACGGAAGGGTAATAGTAAATAACCGCGAAGACTAAGACGGCACGTGTAAATCCACGCCCGACAGTGGGAATGTCACACTCACAGCACACACAATACGGATGATCATCGTTCATCCATTCCCTTTGTAGTAGCACAGCGCACGCCTGACAGTGGGAATGTCACAGCACACACAAAACGGATGATCATCGTTCATCCATGCCCTTTGTAGTAGTACAGCGCCGTCTTAGTACGGACACAGCTGGCAGAATGTGTGTTGTCTTATATACAATCAACACGTGTCCTTTCCTCTCTTCTCCTTT
>JANKOD010000009.1:1751697-1765951 GCA_026284645.1 Erythroxylum acuminatum | reverse complement strand
CTATTATTTATAAAATTCAAAGTATTTGACAAATAGACCTTTTTTCTTATCCGAAAATCCCATATCTACCATAACACTCTCCTTTATAGTTAGATCTAACAATCTTGATTGACTTTTCTAGTCGATTCTCAACTTTAGTCTTAAAGATTTTGAATTTATCAAGAACTTTATAAACTTTTTTAGAAGCAAGAACACATTATAACCTTCACATAAATAATAATTAATAAATATAAAAAAAATATCTTGATTTATATATAATAGTCATATAGGTGCCACATATGTTCGCATGTATGATCGCTAAAATGCCAAAAATACGAGTCGATTCCTTTTTCTTTATTTTGGTGAAATTTTCTCTGCAATAATCAACACATATTTTTAGACCATCATAATCCAGACTTGGAAGAATGTTATCCTTTATTAACATCTCAACTATTTATTTATAAATGTTATCCAATCTCTTATGCAAAAATATATATGGTTTTCCCTTTATTAGGGGTTATTTACTAGCAAGTTGTTTAGCAATGTATGAAGAAGCATACATCTTACCAGAAGTTAGGCACATTCTATATAAACTATGTGATAAGAAGGATGTACTGATATGCTTTGTATTAAAAGATAATTACACAACAAAATTTTTAATTATAAAACTATAACCCTCTTTATCCAAATTAGATACATAAATCAAATTTCATCTCCTACTGAGATTCAGAGATTGATCAAAAGTGTCGGTTAAGTAGGGGAGTTTGGAGTTATCTACATACGTAATCTTCTTCTATTAATAAAATTGACTGGATCTATTTTTTGTCTTGAATTTCTTAAACGGTCCAGTTACATTTGTTCTTCCCAAGTGCACTATCGATCAAACTTACAACAAATGTGCCATAATTTTAACTAATTATATTTTAATTATTCATATTTTATATATGTCTTAATTATATTTTTACCAATCAATCAATTTATTATATTTTAATTAGTCAATCAATAAATAATATTTTAATTAATTAAATATTTTTTTATTATATTTAAAAGCTACAAGAATTTTAACAGCATTAATTTTATGTTAACCATTGCAAGTAAGTAAACCTTTTTTTTCTAATAAAAATTAACAGCATTTTATGTTAAAAAGCGAATCAAATATTCTTTTTATCTACAAAGTCATTACTATGATAGATGTTGCTAAAATTCTCCCTTATTACATTACGATCATGTTCAGCAGATTTAATTCACATAAGAAGATTTGTAAAATAAGGTCGAAGATCCTCCTGCGCAGAATATTTAAAGAAAAGGACGGCTCATCGTTATAAAGATGCTATTTTTCTTTTGGTCCAAACAAGCAAGTCTCTATGGTTTTAAGTACTATATATGTTCCAACAAGATTCATTTATGTCTACGTAACAGTATGTACGTAAACTCGAATTTAATTTTGGATTAAATAAATTTTGAAATGAATTCCAATTTAAAAACTATCTGAAACGATTTAGAATTTTATTACAAAATGAGGCATTCTATCATTTCCTCTCAATGGTTATTTCTTTGGCATACAAATGATTGTGCAGGCAAATCATCTTCTGCTAATTTAAACTTAGCACTATAGGCCGAGTGAAGAGTATCTAATTACCTTAATTTTTATGTATAATCATAATTTTAATTTTTAAATCACTTTGTGCGACTTATCATATGGATGAGTTTTATTGTTTTAGTCCTCCTAACACACTTAATCAAAAGACGTGCAAGTTACTAAATCAGTGGAAGACATAAAAGAAGCTTTTCTTCTTAGTTAAATCTCAAATCATAATGAAGTTTTTGGTTGCTAATGGTCTAAACTCTTAGCTTAGAAACTTTGTGATATCGACACTCTTGGTGTTGTTTGAGTTGAGGTGGTACGTAGAGATGAGACCACCAAATGGGGGATGCATTTTTCACCTGTAAAGGATTTCGTCGTAGGGCCTTCTGTAGAATGTTAGGAACGATAAAAAAGATTGACGAGTCTTGCAGTTCTTTTTGAAAAACATGGCTGGTGATTGGAGGAAAGAAGGTCATTGAGTCCGCAATTGGCTAATTTTGATTGGCTCAAAGTTTTGTTGATAAGCCTTATGTAATCGTTGATGCTTCGACGTGATGTTGTAGCAAAGCAATCGATGATGCAAAAGAGATGGACCTCACATTGAGTGGGGAGATTTGTGTCGAGTCGAAAGGAGATTTACTGGTGGTGTACACTTTAGGAGTAGTCGGGTCGGTGAAGGTAAGATACCATGGTTTGAGTGATTTAAAAAGTTTCGACACAACAAATGAAAACCATGAAGATGAGCATAAGCCATCCTTGATTGTTGGTTTGATCGACAGAGGCTTAAATCGTAGTGAAGAGACTCGTGAGGTACTGCAAAAATCAAAGAATTCTAATGATTCTTCAAAGTCCAGTGAAGATACCATTGTGACCGCCGATAGCTCAACAAATGGTTGGATACCTTGCAATAATTCACATTCCACAATTATTAAGCAAGCAGTATTTGACTTATTTGTTAGTAGAAGACCTTGCTATAGAAAATTAACAAAAAAAATGGTAAAGAAAGGAGCTAGAGTAGGTGAACAGTAATAGCCTCTTGTAGGTCCTACAAGTGAAAGAGTTCGAGTTATTTATGGTAGAGATCTAACGAGACAGGACATTAAAAGACAGAAGAATTAGCAAGATAAATTTGAATCTTACCTTCCATAGATAAGAGAATAAAGATGGTGGGTTGATTACAAAAACCTTGTAAAGCCTGCACGGGTAGTACTCTGCCACAGTTATCAGTATTATCAGGAGACGATTTATAAAAGCTGAAGCAAACCTAAAGAAGCCTGAGAAGTTAAGATGAACAAACTATAGGAAAACAAATGCCAGTGCTACACCCAGACCCAGTTATTAATTTAAATCCAATTAGAAGGTTTTCAAGTAATCAAGAATTAGGAAATAATATTAATTGTATTACGGACACAACATATTTTATGAATGTAAGGATTTGAAAAGTTCAAGATAGAGGTCAAGAATGGACTATATATGACTACAATATGCTACTGAGGTGAATACAACTTTTTAAGAAACAAAAAGACGATTTTATGTCACTGTGATCCAATTGAGCATGGTAAAAACGTGAAATTTTCTATGCAAACTATTGTTCTAACAAGTAGAAAATTTATATGTAAATCAAGCAAGAAGGTCAGTTTTAGAATATCCAATGGTTAAATTGGTACAGTATGAAATTTTGTATTATAAAAAACACAAAAATCCAGCAGTAAATAAGTCCATTTACTCTTTCACGCACAACAAGAGGCGGTTCGGACATTGCATGGGAATATAGCCGAGCTCTGAGTTTAAGCTCATGCATTTTTACCAGAGCAAAAGGTGTTACATGTCCCTAAACTTTTATAGGTTATTAACGAAAATTTGGAAGATACTTGCATCAAAGAGGAGTACAAATTGTTCGTCATTTCTTGGTATGGTTGAAACGACCACCTCCAAAGTAAACGCGAGGAAGCGTGTGAATCTGTAGAAAATAAAGCAAAAGATAGAATTTTGATATAATGAATTAAGAAGCAAAAAGAAATGGAAATGGAGGTAGGTAGGATCTTAAAGTTGATAAAGTCACTAACAACTTTTGTGAATGGAACTTCTGATAGTCTTGTTTAACATGAAAAATTTGTAACCGATGGGAAAGCCTTTGAAGAAGTATATACGTAACAAATGAAAAATACTATTTCTTTTTTTTTTTTCCTTCAGTTAGAAACAATGAAGAGAGTGATATAAAAGGGAAATGGTGGATTGGAAAGTAACCAAAACAGGTCTTGATTCTTCATTGTGATTAGCTACATAGCCGATTCCTTATGCGAGCTCAGTAGAAAATTCATCTGCCATAAAGTTTTCTGCATTGCAAAAACAAGAATTAGAAAACAAAAAATAGATTCTGAGCTAACGTTTGTTCTTTATTTTGAACTCATGGCTAATGGAACAAAAAAGAAAATGAATGATTATGAAAAACAAAAGACTAAGAAGTAGCAGAAAAAACTTATGTACAAAATCTGGTGGTAATAATCATATGATAATGGAGGTTGTTGTTACAATACCAATCATTATGTTATCTCTCGAAGAAAGGCAAGCCCTTAAACTCTTTGCAATGTTCTTCACGTTATCACCTTTAGCTCTCAAAAATCGTCCAATATAAGCGTCGTTGCAGAATATCTCCCGTGATTAGGTAGAACATAACGTTAATGGCAATATGTTCCTTCCATTAATAATATAATCTTGAAGATAGAGACAACAGAAACATGACAGGCCTTTATCTGAAATTGAACATTTGGACTACAAATAAAAAACTTGACGTCAAACATTCGAATTGAAAAAGGAAGTATTCATAATTACGATGAGGCAGAAATATAGAAAACTTTAATCTTGACCTTATGAAAGCAAATTAACGGTGAAAATACACAAGGCCCCTACCTGCTTAAACGAAAGAGGAATTGGTTTTCTTAGAAGCTCCAGCACAGCTTCATTTTTCTCATTGAGTCGATTGCATGTTTATTTCTTGCCCATTCCGAAGAAATGAATTAAGTAATATCAAGGGACATAAAGATAAGTTGGAAATCTTTTGCTTTGCGCAATAATTGAAAACACAGGGAAATAATATAGTTTAGCGGGTGGACTATAATATTAACTTTTGTCAAAGTGGTTTTTTTCCCTTGACAATATGATTACCAAAAAAGGGGACTTGATATGTCGTGCATTCTGCTAGCTATTTGTTTGTTCATGTAGTTATCTTTATAGTAGCATATATAAATTGTGTCAAATAATTTAATGTTAATAGTGAATTAATGTGCTATTTTCCCGAGCTTACTCAAGTTTTAAGGAGGTGAGGTTATAAATGAACCACCAATTTGATATGGGAAAATTTATATCAGCCTGTGATCAAATCTTTTTATACTAGATTTTTCTAATCAATAATTCTCAACTACTGGATATTTGCACTCAATTATTGCAAAGATTTATGTCAGATAATCTAATGTTATCACCTATTAAGTCATGTTGCATGTCAAGACCGGCGTCGTACCGTACGTATTTGTTGCATGCCTCTACGTTTTTATGCAAGTGCAAATTTTGGGTTGGTAAGTTAAAATGTTCAGTTAAGTAAAGACAAATAAAATTTGTTACTCTGAGGGCTTCCCAACTTAATAACTCTTAACATTTTTGCCATGATGTCAAATTTTGGCTTATTTTAAAGAGTTCTAGGGAAGATGCATCAATACATATTTCTCCATTTTCATAAAAGAAATAAACAGGGAAAAAGAACATAAAATAAACACACCCATTAATGGCCGATGTGGAACAAATATCCCTATTAAAATAGCAAGAAAACTAACAATATTACTTTTCTATACTTTAATAATCAAAATGAAACTGCTATTACTAAAACAATAATATTAGCAAAAAGCAGCTAGAGTGTAAGGGCAACAAAAATATTAGCAAAAAGCCGCTAAGAGTGTAGGGATGGTTCAACTCGTTGATGATCTAGATGGGGTAGGCGATGATGATGATGAAGGAGGTGTTGGGGCAGATGCTAACAGGTTTTGACCAATAGTGTAACCGCAGTTGAAATTACAGAGGAAACAATGCCCTCGTCTTGAATTCAGAGTGATTGGAGCAGGGTTTGTGGAACTAACAACATAGGAACCTTGCCAACTTGAATAACATCATAAAACCCATTTGCAAAATTGAACAGTGGACATCGATCAATCAAAAAAATCACTAACTAGATTTTTGTGCATTCATAAGACCTATATGCAATAGGTACGTATCGTAAACTTACAGAAGCCATATCTTCTATAGAAAGGACAACTACAACCAAAGGCCAATTTCAATAAAAGGAAACCTCTGACAGTTCCCATCATAAATGGTAAACATTCTAACCTTTTCTTCATCCATAAGTTTTATGTTATCATTTGTATCAATGTATTTTTCACACAAGACTAGGATAATTTCAGCAGCCTCTTTCCAATGTAAATGCTCTTGAGAGTTAGGCTGCAAGATAAATCTCTGAGTCAAGCACACATCGTGATTGGAAATATGAAAAAGCAATGCCTTATATACCGGTCACAACTATATCAATTTCATATGATTATTTAGGCAAATCCCAAATATAATAAACTTATATATCAGATTCTATATATTTTAATTGCCTAATCATAATATGATATTGTTTGCTATTAGATCACAATTGTATTTTGTGAGTATAGTCACATTCACTACAACACCGCCTCTCTTTTTTTCTGAGTTGAATAGGAATACAAGGATAATGGTAGTTTGAGAGTGTATAGTGTCAAAATTCATTCCCAGCTATAAACAATGAAAAGTGAATATCAACAGTTTAAGCATGCATTGCAGCCTAAAGAAGTTAGCATGAAAAAACCTTAACTGCCCATACTAGAATAGCTTTTTCTATTAGTGATCTGAAGACCTCAGGTTCTCCCCCACCCTGCCAAAGAGTATTACTAGTCTATCATGATCTAATGCTCTTAATTACTTCAAAAATTGATAAGGAAAAAAATAAGCAGAAATAATTATATGAACTTGCCTCCGGAATAAAAACAGTGTCATTTGTGTTATGTGCAATGAGTAAAGAGGATAACAAAGGAGACAGTTGTGACTTGTTTTTTAGGTGGATTAATACTTCTTCCGCCAGCACAAGCATCAACAATAGTCATCTGTAAAAGAAATCCGTTGCTGTTAGTGTGTGTAGGAAGCCAAAAGTGGAGGTTCATATCACTAGAAAATGTTTTCCAACAACAAATAATCAGCAGTAGGACTAAGCTTTTTCCCATGTAAATGAAACTGTAGTTTCCATTCATTTAACAACAGTCATGGAAGTAATTGATATTGTAAATGGAAATAATCCAAGTATTTACAAGTGTTAAGACCTTCAGTGAATCACTACAGTCATCACCATCTAATGATGAACTACAAAAAGAAAAAACAAAAAACCTTTACAAAGAACAGGTCGCATCTATGAAACGCATAAAAGTACTAGAATACAAACACCATACCACCACCATCCTCTGTCACATCTCCAACCACAATCTCACCCAAAAGTCCCAGATTCCCCAACATGTCATCATCCAAAATTCCAATGCTGTTACCCAGCACTGACTTGATTAAAAAAAAAATGGAGAATAGGTCTTCGATCTTAAAACCTTGATTTTACAAAAATCTAAAGATCATCTAAAAGAGGAAGACCCACCTGTAATGATTGTGGTAAATCTTCACCGACCATCACCATCACCACTGGAGCTCTGCTCCTTCCCAACCTACTGCCTCTGTTTCTGGACAAACTTATCAATCACCGATTGCATCGCTTCTCGGCCACCGATTAGCAACTGTGTTACAACTTCCAGATCCTTCTCGAAGCACACCTCTTCAAACTCCTTCCTTGCGTTCTCCTCGAACATGTGTCTCAACAATACACCCAGCTGTGAGTCAGGCTAGACGAAGAAGCGAGTGGGTCGTAGCATGTCTTGGTATCGTTGAGCGATTTCTCCTTTTTCGCGTCATATCTATCCAATACCTCCTCCATAGTGTATCGTGAATTAGTATTTAACGACAAATCTCCTATTAATATGTGTCATAACATGATTTTCAAGCCTTCGAGATGCATGTTTAAGCCAATGAGAATGGTGAACTTACCAGAGAAAGAATGAGAGAAAAGTGCATAATGTTTGGAATAAGCTACTAATATAATATGAAAAAGAAATTGCTAGCTCTTTTTGGACTCTATGTAAGAGCTCTATGAGGATTTAGTTTCAAGGAATTCAATATTGAAAGCATACAACAATTTCCTATCAATTGTTACGTGATTTTTCTTGGCTGGCATGGAAATCCTATGGATGCTTTAAAGATTACGATGTAAATAGATATTGAATTGCCAAAGGTGGACGCAGAGCATTTGAGAAAATAGGGAAAGCGGGGCAACAAAGATCAAAATATGATTCCAGTACAATAAACAAAGGGGTAATCCATAGATAGATACATGAATTTGCAGCGTGATCAAAATTTTAGCATCATCAATTGCATCTATTAACACAAAAATGCCCAAAACACAAGATCCCTCCACCCCTAAAACTTCGCAGAATTAGACGCAGCTTCAAGCCCCAACTTAAGCTGTTCACTAACAAAATCCATCGTCTGCACGAACAACTCCAACTCGGCTTTTCTCAAACTCCTCCACCTTTCCTCCAAGCCCCTCACCTTACTCTTCTCAATCTCTCTCAATCTCTTCCTCATAACCCATTTCACTCCCTCTGGCACATTTCCCATCTCCAACCACCCAACCAAAGTTGTATACTTCTCCAACGACCCCTCAACTTCATCTACTTTCTCTTCAGTTGTCACCTCAGTCTTCAAATTATCGGTTTTCACCGCAGTCTTCAAATCATTGGTTTTCACCGCAGCCTTCAATCTGCTATTGGTTGTTCGTTTTGGCTTCTTCAGACCCATTTCCCACCCCTCGCACGCCAAACCCATAACGAGTTCAACACCACTACCGCCGGTGACAGTCTTTTCCGTCGTTTTTTCGGTGGGTTTTGGTATTGCTAGTTTGGATACAACGGGCTTTATAGTGAAATGGTTGTCAGAATCTGAACCAAAGTCCGACTTTGAAGGAGTTGGCGCAGTTTCCTTGCACTCTCCTACACGAGGTTTCTTCTCCACCTTTTGTACTTCTTCTTCTTCTTTGTCATCTTCCTCCTTGTTGGTGCTCATTTGTTCTTCATTATCTTCATCCTCCGAGATGTCGTTTCCTTTCTCTGATTCTTCTTTTCGAATAGAAGGTGGCGATGGTGACGGCGACTGTGGTGTTGGGGGTAGGGGGTTTCTGAGAGGACGCTTTCGAGCCATTTGAGGGTTTTGCGTTTTGAGTGTCGGGGAAGAAAGAGACTAAAGATACAGTTACCGGGTCCTTAATTTATAAAGAGGAGGGGAGGAGTCTTCTAGGGCTTCAGCGTAGTAATACGCCAATTTCTATCTTTCCTTTACGGAGTGTTTGGTTGAGGTAGCATCTGCCTGCCTCTATGAGATGTGGAGTTGAGTTGGTTTGCTTATTAATTTGATATTACCATCTCCTAGTCCTTGACTGGCTGTACCTTTATTAGTTGTTAAAACCCACTGCTACGGAATCACAGGAGCATTAAGGTGTGAACAATCTATGATTTCCTTTTTGAGGGTACAGGTGTTAAAGTAATAATAAATTAATTCGATGTGCAAGCCCCATTCGATGTAATCCAGTTTGTGGTCAACTGCTAATATAAATGGAGCCAAGAGGCGATAGTTTTAAGGTTAGAAGAGGGCTGCAATCCATCTTGTTCAGTCAATAAAATGCCAAATTCCTCTGTTGTTTCGCCTGGTTAGACTAACAGATGCGATAATGAAAAGATAACAGATGCATTAGAAGGATTTACAGCTCTGTTCAAAACAATTTTTTTCAGATTACACAACTTCATCACCTCTTGTAAGGATCTTATTTGCAGTGTCAAAACCATATCCTTCGCCATGTCAGTTTGATCAATTTACACTTTCGAGTTAGACGAGGCTCAATAAAACTGAAGTCATGCATTTACGGCTCTGTTTGCGCTACTCTTCGACGACAAATAATTTTGTGTTGATGCCTCATAGATTCCATCTCCGACTGTCACACAGATGAAAAAGGTGATAATAAGGAAATGAAAATCGAATTCGGTAACTTCGGCCACCTAATATGCGATGATTATTCACCTCTCAAACAATATTTGACAGCTAAAAGCTTGTGCTCCCCTTTGGAGTTCTGCTTATCTATTTATGAAAAGTAGCTATGGAGATGGACTCTCCTCTTCTGAACTTGTATAATCAATCATTTTTCCTGTAGTGTCTGCAAATAGTTGCTGATGGGCATCAGATTGACTGCTCCCTGTAGAAGCTGTTGAACTTGTTGGAGTCTCTTCTATAAATTTTTGCTTCGGCTTCATTGCTCTATACTCCCTGACCTCCTCACATACCTTATCTTAACTTATCAAGAAATCACAAACGATTCTGAATAAACGCAAATCTTCATCTCTTCCTGTATGCCCATGAAAGTAATCTGTTGTGCCTTTCACCAAACCTATTATCCTGTTTTCTTCCTCCGATAGCCATGACACATCAGATTCTGCAGAATTGAGAAAACTGCATAGCGAATAGTAAAATTCACCTTTCTGTTCCAAATTCTTCATATCGGATCCTATGAAGGCTTCGATTATTGTCAATGATTGCACGAGTTTGCTTGCTGAGGATGTTAGGATGTCAGCATCCAAGACTGCTACTTTCTTCACATCTTCAAGCTCATGGCTTAAACCTTAAATCACCTGAAGATCAAGGTTGCAGTAGTCTTTTGCAGATGTTTGGTTAGAATCCTCAGTGCTATCATCTGATCCCACACTTGGTATACTGCCACTTGCTCTTGTTGTTTGGGCTGCACGCCTACCTTCAGACCGGATGATCTTAAGAACGACAAAGTGCAAGAAGGTAGTCTTTCCATCAGTTCCCTTGACATCAGAAAGTTTGAAAAGAGTATCCAGCTTATATGCCTATACACCACCACGGAATATACCATCATTCATTCGGTTACCAATTTTGAGAACTGCCTCTAATAACTTCAGAAACAACCTGGTCATTCAAAATGAAGGGTTGTTATATAAACTGAGGGAGGAACAAGCCT
The DNA here is from genome assembly GCA_026284645.1 of Erythroxylum acuminatum. NCBI lineage: Eukaryota > Viridiplantae > Streptophyta > Magnoliopsida > Malpighiales > Erythroxylaceae > Erythroxylum > Erythroxylum acuminatum. Next base: position 1,755,203 of record JANKOD010000009.1, on the reverse strand, counting down.
ATGAGATTGACACTGGACCTAGGGTGGAAGAAATGAAGTAATTCTTGACTAGTTGAAAGTTAACACGATTAATACAAGTGAATCACTACTACCATATTACATGACATGTATAACGCAATGCATGAAAAATATACTAAAGTTGACTTGTCTTTAGTGTGGCAAAAGACTCTTTTAAGAGTAGAAACTTCCTTCTGAAGAGAAATCACGAATATGAGTGATTCTATACGCTTAAAGGCAAATGGAATTTCAACCAGGACTTGCAGGAAATGTTCTGCAGGACCTAATTGGAAAACATCACCTATGAACAACTAAGCTACAATTCCTCGTCTGGTGCTAGTGCCATCTTGAGCAAAGTTTGTCGGAGCTCAACTGGAAGTTCAGTTCCTGATTTAAAATTTAGATTCATTACAACTAATTTGAAGTTGGTACCTTATGGCCCAGAAATCAAGTTTTTATAAGAATCATCGTGCAGTTCTGTATAAGAAAGCATATAAACCTTACTATTGATCAACTTATAAAGAGAGATCAAACTATCAATAATCAATTTAATATCCAGAAATTCTATTTCATACTGTTTCTAAACCTTAAATAAATTTGGGAACTAACATTAGCAGAATAACACCAAGTTTATGCTAATTTCCAGGAAAAGCTTACTAGTTAAAACAAGAAGAAAAAGACTAGTAATACCAAAATAATTGCTTATTCAGGCTTTCATAAGTCCACGAGCATTAGTTCTTAATTCCTTTTCATACAAGAATGCCACCTTTTTAGTAAACAATTTTGAATGCCAGAATTGAATCATAAATTGCGATGATGTAGCAATATGCCTACTTCTCTCCAGTCCGTCAAATCAACCATCACCATGATGGGAAAAATTCTACGGTGAAGCCCAATTGAGTCACAACTACAACGTGGACATACAAAGAAATTGTCTTGAAAAAGCTATTAAGTCAGCAAAAGATTTATTTTTAAAATAATTGACAATATGTCCATGACGCATGCTCTAAAATGAATAACTGCAATATATTCACGGAGTGAGACTGCTGAGGCATACTCACCTTCCTTCAAGGAGTTCACTATTTCTTCTGTCATCATATTTAGTGCTGGTAAAAGTATTGACAAATTTTGTGATTTCCTAGTATCAGTGATAAGAATGTATTGATTTGAAGGTTCAGATGGATCTCTTTTGTGCTTATTTTTGTTGTTATCTGCCGCATCATATCCAAATAATGACTCCATCTCCTCATTGAACCTGAAAAGTTTAAATTGTCGATGAACAATTTGAGACTTGAAAGTATTACTCCTGTTAAAACTGATTTTCATTTAGATTTGATGTTTTACCGGTATGATCCCGCATGGATCTCATGCCAGACCATTGAATGATCTAGATTTGCCATTATCCCAAAAGAATGGCTTTAATTTGGTCTTCTGATTCTGAGGTCCAATGTCAAGATCAAAACTTTCACCAGAGCTGCTATGTCTTTGTTGATTTTGACCAAGAGGTGAAGGCCTTATGTTTCCTTTTAGTGGAGGAGCAGGAGGAACTCGAATATCTTTTCGGAGTGGAGATGGATATGAGGACGGGGACACGATGGAGGTGATGGTGGTGGTGGTGGAGGAGGAGGCGGAGGAGCTTGTATTCCAGGAGGAGGTTTTAGAAGTACTTCACCTGTACCACCTGCTGCTGATGCTGCCTCTGTTAATGAACACTCATTATTTCCACCCTTTGCTTATATATATTACCGCTTAAAGAAGTAATCTTCCTGCCATCAAGATTTTGCTGTTTGATACTAGAATTTTATAAACTGATAGAATTCTGTGAAGAACCTAAGTGGTTCGAAGTTGCATGAAAAGTTAAAATCACCTTAGCACTTAAAGCAAATTGATGCAAACCAAATCTAGGAACCAATTAACAACAAATAAGTCAGTTAAAGTTGATAAGAGGACTATGATCCCTTCTTTCATTTCCTAGGTTGTCTTCATCACTACCTTCCCTAAGAAGGAAGCAACAATAGAAGACTGATGAGATGAAGCAAAAGGTTGCCCCTGCAGTTACAATAACATCAATGAGAGTTCTCTTATTTAAGTTCTGATGAATGTTTTGCAGAGGAACTTGAATTGGAAAAGAGCGTTTACAAGCTTGGGGAGGTAGAGGAGTTGAATCACTTAAGAACCTTGGGTGATTTAACTTCTGTCCAAGTTCCATGTGGGCTACAATCACTAGCAAGATATCTTTTGGGAGAAATTGTTAGACTGGAAAACAATTCAAAACCCTCCAATTGCGAACGCATAACAGTAGCCCTTTCAGCAAGAAAACTGAGATGTTTCCAACACTCCAATAGTTCTTCTTTCAAAGGTCATAGAATCACTATCTATGGTCGACCATTGAGGATTGTACAACTCAAGAAAAGAGATAATGCACATACCACTTCTTTATCTAGACTACATGAGAAATGTAATTGCTTGAACATACTTCTAGTCTCCATCTATTATCTTCCGCGCCACTTCCTTTAGCCGATGCGAAAAGGTCAATCACGAAAACCGTTTCACAACAGATTCTTCTCAATTCCATTCCCTCCACCCAGTTCCCGTATTACCATTCTCATGTTTCATCGGGCATATGTACATCGATCCTTATAAACCTTGATGTTATTACAACAAATTAAACACATCTGCAATGAAGTTTCTTGACAAGAAAGAAAAAGATCCCACCTCGAACACTTGATCAACTACATGTTCTTCCTTTCCGATCTTTCAAAAGATGAACAAGTTGACATTTACAGAATCCGAATGGAACGCAGAAACAATAATAGTGTGTATTCTATTATTTCGTTAATTTCCATTTTCATTTTTACATTATAATTTCGTTAATTATAATTTCTATTATAAATAATCAATTATAAGTCAGCCTTATTATGCTTATCAATTTTGAATATAGTTTTTTAATAACAAGCTTGGTTATTATTGTGAAATTTTGTCTAGAAAATAATCACAAATATCGATCATTAGCAAATTCTAATTTACTTCATTAATTTTAAAAATGAATATTTGATTTGTATTACGATTTTTTTTCTTAATTTGGATATATAATTAATTTAGAAGTAGTTTCTTTTTAATGATTTTTATTACTCCAGCAAGTTTTTTAATGAAAAAAGTATAAATAAGTGAAGATGAAAAGTGACGCTATTAGTCATTTAAAAAGGTGACCTAATTGAGTAATTAAGAACAGTCATAACTCTTATTGATAAAAAAGTAAAACGCCAACTTTTTTTTTTGAGATTTTAAAGAAATATATTACTCAAAGAGAATAAAAAACAACTATGTACAGCCCTTAGAAAAGGGAGAATCTGAAAACAGACACAACAGAGGCCTTCGAAAGGACCTCCTCCCAAAATCAGCCAAGAGCAACTTACCCACTAAACATTCCAGCGCCTACGCATAACCAAACTTAAGCTTACATGATTACCAGAAGCAATAAGAACCTCCCTAATGGCATTAACAATGAA